>JAGDQP010009527.1:7681-37331 GCA_022664845.1 Lepisma saccharinum
CAAAAACCCTTATTTACAACTCGAAATATAGGGCTATGTGACACAAATCTGTCATCTTTTGTACAAAAACCCTTATTTACAACTCGAAATATAGGGCTATGTGACACAAAACTGTCTCACATATAGTTCAAGTAATAAACATATGAAAGATTACCTACAACTGTTTTTTTATTATTATTATTATTATTATTATTTGTCGATGTCACTTAGCTTCTGGGGTCAACATTGATAAACTCACTCACCGAAAACGTTCTATCATTAAATCTCCAATATTGTCCGTTTTTGAAGAAGTATGTATAACCGTTTGTGTACTGCAGTGCGGCATCAACGTTGTTTGGTATACCTTCCCAATTTGAAATTGGTTTGGGGTATGTATTCTTCACAGGCGGACGTTGCGTTGGATCAAACCTCCAGAACTGGGATCCTACAAAACAACAAGGAAACAGTCAAATTCCAAAACCATTGTATCCTTTATATAAATATATCATATTCATGATGACATTCCCGCAGAATTCTTAGTTTTTACAAGCGCATTACAGTTTTTTATTTTTACTAACATTAAAGAGAGTAATATTACGTTTACCTTCAACATGGTGCAACATACTCGCAGCCACCATATCGTCTAATAGAATGGCGATTTAAAACACGACAAGTCTCGGCAATGGATGCATTGGCTTCCTCAGGTGTAAAAAGGTAAGTTAAAAGGTTGAGGGAATAAAAGAAGCAGATATGGCCTTTGTCAGTTTTCTTTCCAGGTGGAATAAAAAATGGTGGTTTCGGGCGAAAAAGGGATAGATGCAATGTTGCCACAGTATGTTGCGAAACTGACAAATGTAAGTAAACGATTGATCTCTTCAAAAGGAGGACAACAGAATGATATATACATCCATGGTTTAACCTAACACATTGAAAATGTGGACAATGTTTTCTAAAATTGACTATAAAATTTTCGTAACATAACAGCTTTAAGGAAAACCTCAGAATTTATTATTACATTTAAAAGACCACAGGGAAAAAACGTGCTTTTTTCATTTTTGGCCAAATTGCGGTAAGAGTGCCACTTGTTTACTCTTTGAACGGCATTCGTGGCAAGCTATCATGCATGAAGAAAACATGTATAGTCCGTCTATTACAAGCAAATCTTTATTTGATATTTAGGTTTACGTAATGCTAATTATGGACTTTAAAAACGCTCTCTTATAAAATCAAAAAAATGGACAAAGCATGTTTTTTTTTTTCCTGTGGTCTTTATTTATAACGAACATAGTTTGAAAAATACATTGAAAAATCATAAGTAGTTATCCTATCAGTACAGGATTTTGGAATAATATAGGCCCAATACTGGGCAACCTAGATTGATGTGGGGCGATATTGGCCCAGTGTTGTGCCGATATTGGCGCGCTATTCTGCGCTGCTAGGGTAATTCCAACACATTTTTCTACAGAAGATTTTTTTTCAGTGCTCAAAGATAATGAGCCTGTGGTGCCAATATCATTTCATGGATAGTGATAAATTTAATGGAAAATTATGTACTATTCTGCTATAGTAGAACACAGTAGTGTGATGTGTGTGAATCATCCGTGTGAGCGATGAAATGGACACCCCTCCCCCCACGAAAAAGTGTAATGGTAATGAGATTTTTTTTTCAATTGTGGCGATAGAAAGAGGAAAACTACGGGAAACGTTTGGTGTAGATTGTATCGGATTGAACTCATGTTATGAAAATTCGCCTGTACCTGTAAAATGAAAAAGTGGAGACCTTACTGATTGTCTTATCAACAGTTTCTGGCTAGACGGATACTCACTCCATAGCCGTTTTTCTGCTTGAACGTGAGGAACGATGTAATGTGCAAAACCGTACAAGTCCGAAAGCTCACGTCCCTCATGTACAAAGTTAATTTGTATTTCTCTTTTCAAAAAATTCATAAAGCAAGAATTGAATAAAAGTTGACTGAAATATTTCTACCGTAATTTACATCAATTCGCGTCACGCAGTTTAGAGTTCCTCCAGAAAACACCAGAAGCGTATTTTCTGTCACTTCTGAAAAAAAAACTGCTTAGATGGATATGTGTGGTTTTTTACATGTTACATCCACACTCCACAGTTTTCCTCACCACCATCACTGGCGATTAAAAGTAGTTCCCTCACGTGAATATTACAGAAAGAAAACACTAGATAAAAAGGACCAACTCTTTGAAATGTTGCAAAGGCTATACACTACATGGACGAAAGATGATGCTATGTTGGTGGGATTTTTGTGGTGTAATCCATTTACGAACTCGTACCGGAAAGCTTTGGTTAATCGTCGTGAGTTTATTTTTAACCAAGACAATGCTTGTGCCGCATGTTGGTGTAACAGAGTGCAACAGAAATGCATGCGTTTGGTTGATAGGTTCTATGCTATGTACCATATTCATCGGACATTGCTCCATCAGATTTTAATGTATTGCCATCTCTCTTCAATTTAATTCTTGGGAAGACTTTTCGAAATGACACCAATTTGCAGAGGTACCTGGGTTACATCTTCGTTTCACTCTCACCAGTGTTCTACAGCAATGGGATCTACAACCTTGTACAGTGACGGGGTTATATGCATTAATGGGGAATATGTGGATGATTAGATACAGTGCTGTTGGTCTCAGGGTCATCTTTTCCATTATGTTTTTAAATTTCTTTGCAATATGATGGAGGGCATGACGAGAAATAAAATAAAGAGACTAGTATCATTATACAAAGAGTATTGGTTTTCCACCGATGCTTTAAACCATGTTCAAAGGACGTGTATTTTCTCTGTAGCATTTCAAAGCAAGAAAGAACGTGAAACTGCTATTCTTCTTTGATAATCTTACCTTTAAAGAAATAAATCTTTCCATTTCCACTCCACACTAATACAGCGTCGATATTATTTGGAATTCCTTCAAAACCTTCTGAAATACTTTTTGGATATCCTTCGTCCATAGATTTCCCGGTATATCTATAGTAATTACCACCCTGTAATAAAATATACAAACGAATAGAGAATTAGTGTGCTGAGGGACATTTTTTTAAAAATCTCACAAGCTTACAAAATGAAGAAAAGTAATACCACAGATAAACTATTCTGTGCTAATACGTACTACCAAATAGTTTATCTGTGGTAATACGTACTACCAAATAGTTTTTCTGTGGTAATACGTACTACCAAATAGTTTAATTGTGGTAATACGTACTACCAAATAGTTTATGTGGTAATACGTACTACCAAATAGTTTATCTGTGGTAATACGTACTACCAATCATAAAACATGAAGAATAGCAAACGCGTTTCAGAAAAAGAACGTAATACCAGGAATGATAGAGGGTGAAGCGAAGATCTGAAGGAGAGAATAAGCAAGGTATAACCAAAAGGAAGACTTTCCACTCAATTCCATTAACCAATACAAATCTGACTGCAAGTGTATGTTTCGTTTTTGAAATCTAGGTCATGTTTATCAAGGTGCAGCTAACGCTAGACCTTTATATTGAGTATCTAACGAATATAGCATTTCAGACCTACCTTTCAAGACAGTTCTACAGAGAATCCCAAATAGAACACAGATCAGAAGAACGTACGAATATATTTTCAAGCTGAAATTCAGGCCCTTCGTCAGTCGTGAAAGGAGCTAGGGCATGACGGTTAGACAGGTTAAAAACAAGCCGTGAAAACAACACCTTGTCAACGAACATATAAAGGGCCTATGTTGAAATGCCATCCCGACATTTCCCTGGTGTGACTGAGGAAAAGCCCTGGGAAAAACCTCAGTCAGGATAATAGGTCGCTGGGATCGAACCCACAATCTCCCGAATGCTACGCCAACGCTCTACCACTTTTTTTTAATGTGCTTACCCTAAGCGGGTTCTTGTTATTACTTGTTCAACTTGTTTTTACTTGTATTATACTTGTGTGTACTTGTTCTTGCATCACTAACTACGGACAGCACAGTTAAAATCCCATCCATGTCCGAGGTGGGATCCGAATCCACGATCCTTGGGTCGCCAGACTACCGCACTAGCAAGCACGACCACTTGGATCGGCAAAGCAAGTAAAGAGGAATGCGGGGGAATCGAACTCATAACCTTCAGCGTAGAACGCTAATCACTACACCACAGTAAATGTAGCGACGGTAAATAATTCGTGAAGTTCGAACACAGGAACGTTCTTCACTTCTCGTTGGTAGCTCGACGCATTGACCACTTACCCAAGATTCCACAGGCCCCTGAGCTACGGTGGCTCGGTTCACCGTGTATGTGAAACGATTGCCTACATGTAATTATGTACAAAATAAAGGATGGCAGCACTGTAATACTTTATTTATTCTCTTTACAACTGAATTAATTAAATATGAAAATCATAGATAATATGAACTAAAGCAAATTCTATAATATGTCGAAATCAATTGGAAATGGTATTTAGAATGTTTTGTGTGTGTGTGTTGTTATTGATTTAATAGCTTTGGGAAAAAATATAACGCTTGTAATATTGATGTCGGCCTGAGCATAAGGCATACATAAAATTCAAATCAAATTGTAATATTGATGCGTATTCCTGCTTGCATAGAAGAAGCCAAATAAAAGAAGGCCTACTGAACTCACCTTTGACAGACCTTTTTTCTCATCTTTTGAGACTGGTTTAAGATTAATATAACCTTTGCAAGTGGCATCTACTACATAAGGAAGAAAGAGACAAAGGTAGGTACAGGGGATGACAAAATAGTGCGTTGTGGAACCTCCTGTCCTTTACGATGTTTCACATTACCTCCTGGAATCGTATGTCTACGCCATAGGAGGTTCCACAACACCCTATTATGGGATACTCTTGATTGTTTTACCACCAAAATGTTATAATTAAATTTATTCGTCTTGATTAGACGTACCTTGAAGAAGTAAGTCTTTCCATTCTTGTACGTAAAAGCACCATCGATATTTCCTGGTAAACCTTGCCAGCTCCTGGATATCAGTCGAGGATACCCAGTTGCTATACCATCATCAGTCAACTTCCAGTAGTGTTCACCTGCAAAATAGGCGTAAGTAACACATGAAATAATCTTCTTAACTGCGAAAGTTACATCTATGGTAGCAGCAGCGTAATCTGGACTCGCAGCTTGGACTACCACTGACTAAAGTAATAAGTAGAAAGAAGGTACGGAGGTCACACACAATATTGATGATGATGATAAGTGTTCTGGCCTCCCTTTCATGCAAAAATTAATGTTACTTGTGCTGATCAAAATATTTGTGGAGAAGCGTAGACTGCAGTGGTAGCCTAGATAGTCCAGAGAATACGCTCCTGTATGGTAGGTTTTACCAATCTTCGTTACGAATTGACAAATCATTAAGTAACTTTAAAGGCTTTGAAATACCATGCATTAAATTCGTTAAAAGACCATTCGTTAAATTCTTAATGAATGTTGATAGAACTTACCACTTAAGTGCCTAAATGCTTAATAAGGTGTTAAGCTTATTATAATCAAAATTCAGATCCATTGCCTCTGGAAAGACAAACTGTCACAATCTCCTGGCATACTAAAGTACAAGGGTTCTCGAGTAGTACAAGGGAATAAAGTGATACTGATGTATAATAAAGATGAGTGGACACACAAAAGATGAAACAGAATTAAAGGTGATAGCTCAGATAATACCTAAGCTATATCACTGAATATTTCCAAACTTAAATTGCCATTAGAGAACCGTACTTGTTACAGCGAAACATGAATTTGTAATAATAATTCGGTTTCAAAAACTATAACCAAGAAGGTAAAAAAAAAAAAAAAAAAAAATAGAATCAATTCAAAAATTCTTCATTAGAATTTTATGTTTCAAGTTTGGCCTACCGTATTATGAACATTGGTGCAATTTTCTTGGGCCTTTATACAGCAGGAGGAAAAATATTGATAAGCAATTCATTGAAGATATACTATGAACTAAAATGCACAGTACATTTTTATTGGGAGAGATAAACATTCAGGTACCAACACACAATTACATTAATTACAAATCCCTAACTAACGTAGAAAGAACCAAAACTATTTTAGCCAGAATGATTGACAACTACATTATGGAAAATGACAGAATGACAATATTATATTTTAGTACAATTTATTGTTTTAACTATAATGCACCCTTGTATCTTAATCGTTCTAAACTTGTGATCCAATTTTTAAAACTTAGTTGATTTTAGAACTCGTTGTACAGATTGTACCCAAATGAAATTATTTTTAATGTACATTCGGATTTATTTTATGTATAATAAGACACACTCTTGCTTTGGTAATGTGATCGGTATCAATTATATTCAATGTTAAGTCTACATATTTTTTAATTTATTATATTTATGTAACAATGTAAACCAGGATTGGCTCTTGGACGTGTGCTGTATTGCCGAGTTGGGTGTTCATAGCGCAACAATAAACCATTTCTTCATTATTATTAATAATATTTGTTTGATGTTGGTAACGTCTAATTGTTTATCATGAGTACTATGTAAATGAGATATCAATTATATATAGGGCTTGCTATACTATTCACGGTAGTTCCTGAAATGTCTATCAGGCGCGAAAACTGATAGAGATACTTTTGTAATTTAGTTTTGAGTTCGGGTATATTTTGTATAGATATAAATTTCGCTCTGAGTACATACCTTTAAACGCATACGTGACTCCATCTGCAGAATTAAATATGGCATCGATGGTAGCATCTGTGCACAGTTCGGCATCTTCATCCACTGCAGGCTCTGGCGTCGTCCCTGATCCTCCTGGGCTTCCTTTAGTGGGTTTAACTGTCTTCTTTCCGTACAGAGTCTTTATAAAGAAGAAAAAAATAATTAATTGTACAATTATATACATACATATCTATATTCACATATTTTAAATAAAACTTTATTTAGTTAAAAATACTGTTATAGTTGAGGTACGTTCGAATGTGATCACGTACTTGCAATGTAACGAAGATCACATAAATGAGAGAGGGTGTGACGTCAGCCTGTGTAATTCATACAAATATTGCAGTTTTCGGTCAAATTACAGTTTCTGTCTAGAGACTGTGAGTGTGAAGCATGTGTCTCCTCAACTACGCTTATTTTTACAACGAAACTGACGAAAGAAAACAATTAGTGAATAACCTTAAAATATATCTCAAAAGAACCTACACAACAAAATTACGTCCCTAAGGTATTCGGACATTGAGATGTACTAAGAACTTCCTGTTTACATCCATGTCATGCTACGACGTCCAGCAAAGATCCTAGGGATATCCAAACAGATTAATGTCTCACGAGGATATCCTAAATATATAGTATAGTTTATCATCGTGAAATATTGACGATTGGGACTTGAACGGGATAACAATGGATCTACCCACGGACGTCTCTACGAAGTGTTAGCTATTTGAATCATGACACAAGACACACCGAATAGCAATTGTAGGCTTTAAAATATTATAGAATTCTTGTTTCCTAATACTTTAATCTAAACGAAATGACTTCTTAAAGTGATTTTAATAATTAGCTAATTCTGTTTACGTGGGGAAAAAGTTCAAAAGAAACGACAGATTATTATGTTTTCAATTAACACAGATCTTTCAATTCATCGAAACATAAAGTGTACCGAAATTTATCCGAGAGTTCTGAAAATTAGAGCAGTGTTAATTCTTGAGAAATGAGCAGAGAACCGATAATGACAAGTATTTTAAGATGTGTAAAACAAGCGGTAACGAACCTAATTATTACGCAACTGTAAAAGTTAAAAAGTACTTCACAATTAGTGGTGGGCGCACCACAGAAATTTCCAAATGTTCATTTAGTATACAAAAAGAAACTTATTATGGTTTGTTTAGATTACTCAGGTTATTAGGATGGTAAGAATTATGGGTGAAACTAACTTGCGTTCAGACTACTACCTTAACTTGTTTTTTGTGCTTGTACTGCCACCTTGTGTGTATCACGGAACTAGGTAAAAGGTTACACGATACGAGGTTAAATTATAAAATAATCTTCATAAATGAATTGATTGTAGCGTAATATTTTGTAGAGTAGTTCTGCCATTATTCTTTTATACAATTAAAGCGATACGCACCACTAGGGTGCTCTACATTTCGATAAAGAAAGAAAGAAACTCACCAAGTGAGCTGCGCTTAACGGCCATCTTGTATTTAGATTACTCACGTAAGAGGAAACCCGTCGTAAGTTGACGCTGGAAATTTTAAAACCCCCGTTAACGGTAACTTGCATTTACATTACTAAAATGATCTCGGTTAATATTAACCATGGTAAGATGTTAGTATGGTAAACAAGGCATTAGAAAATGGTTGGTTTACAGATGCTGTTTAGTTACCGAAAGTCACTGACACCAAGTCGGCTCCTGAGATACTAGTCAAATTGTGGGATGGTACCAAAAGCAAAAGCCTTGCTTCTTTCTTTCGTCATCACTCATCATGCTTCTGTAAGTTACAGTTTCAGGAAGACATGAGGTAATATTATCCAGAAATACATTTAAAAAAAAGTGATAAAAATTTTGAGTTTTGATTAAAAAATCAGGGACATCGGAAACACTAAAGCAAGAAAAAATGTTACAAGGGAAATAGTATAGTATTAAGTAAATGCTATCAACATCCTGAATCGTAGAATAACGGAACGATAAAAATTCAGTTATTAAATCTCTAAAATAAAAATAAATGGCGTAAAGAAATGTCGATAAAAACTATACATTTTCTCACACCCTGCAAATGACCTTGTTGGAACAGAACCACTTCAGTGTAACCTAGTGTTAAAAAAAACAACTAATGTTAAAGTTCAGTCAACCATTGAACGAAGCTTGTATCTAATTTTGACCTTGAAATACCAAGTTTTATGAAATACGCAACCCTTTACATACTAATGGGCGCCAAACCGTTCAGCCTAACTGACTAATACATGTCCAGAAATGTTACCTGACGTTTAGCCTGCTTTTACACCCTGTTGTTTCGTGTTTTTTTATTATGCATACGCAGTCAGCCACTTCTTTTGTTTGCGATCGTGCACCAAATTCTATGAAATGGCGGAACTCGTTCTTTTTTTTCTTCTTGTCACTCTATTAATGATGCACCAAACACGTGCAAATCCTCGTACGTGCAAAGAAATCGAGAGTAAGGAGTTTTAAATAAGGAAAAGTATTTCTGAAGGATTATCAACACTGGTGCCAAAAGGACAACGGCATAACTTCTTTTTTTTAAAAAAAAACAAAAGAGCACATAAAACACATCTCTCCATTTTTTAGAAGGAAACATATGTACACAGTATTTTTATGCGCATTATGTCCTAGGTATTCTACACATGTATTGATGACCTTCACAAAAGTCTGATTTAATACAACTTTAAAGGAATTCGTTCCTTTAAACGTGCACAGTCACCGTGGTAGTGTTCAATTGAGTTTCAAACATAGAATAGTAAATAATATCCGTTGCCATAAAACTGAAGTGTGAAACCATAATATTGTTGTTTATGCCAATAGTATTCAGCCTGATGGGGCACACGAAGACATATTTTTAGGCTCAAAGATTACCTACAAGCAAAATAACGTCCATAAGAAGTCCGTAGGATATGCCATCGGAATAGTGGGATATCTCGTTTTTATTCATGTCCTTTAAAGATATCCAGTGAAGATCCTAGGGATATCCAAATCGACATCTTGGGCTATTATTGTCTTAAGCTATTCCACAGATAACCAATAGATACCAAAACAGGGACTCTGCCAGGATTTTCCGTTTTGCGGAGTGTAAAGTCAAAATTGGAAGGATGTAAGTGCACAGTGTCTATCGATTTTTCACAGCTAAAATTTCAATGTTGGAGTGTGCGTGCGATGCTAAAAATTGGAACGAGCTCAATCAGTCCCTAAGTGATTTTTTAAATTTAATTTTAAGACCTTTAGGCAACTTTGGCTCAGGCTGTCATTACCTAAGTTCCATTAGACTTTATTTTGCACACAAAAAGCATTGGACTGTGACTGTAAAACTTACCTTTGAAGACTTTTCAGTTTACTAGCAGTGTTGCAACTGTTCTCACAGAAATTACAAGTTTTAAAGTTAGGACGTAATCTACATCCTTCGGAAGACAATGCCTAACTACCATCGGTTCACCTCATCAGTATAATCATTTCCTTAAAAAGACGTGAGCAGCTTTGAATACCATTTATTTTATATAGCCTTATAACAAAAGTCCTCTAAATTATCAGGCTATTACATAACCCATTTTGTAGCACTTGGTAATATCATTGCCAAATAAGGTGTATTACAGGAAATTACACAGTGTATTTTCCAGTAATTTGTTCGCCTTTTTTTTTTGTTGTTGTTAATTTTTCAAGTATTCGTGTAAATCTTTCTGGTAGTGACTTTGGCCTTTTCCAACGACTGATGCTTATAAAAAAGGTAGGTTTAGTCTGATTGGGTGGGTGTGATGCTTACAAAAAAAAAAAAAAAAAGCATTCTATAATTACATTCAAGTGCTTCTCCAAACATTGATTTGCTGAAGCTCGTCGTTACACCGGATAAACAGCTTCCTCTTGTTTCAAATGGTGTGCATTCACAGCAAAATTTGATTGCCATGCATGAAGCGTGTTTCTATTCGAAAATCTTGTTTTCACTGGCATCAGTGGTGTAGATAAAACAGAAATGTACGAAAAAAAAAAATACCGTATATTTACCTAAGATGAATTCGAATAGTAAATTATTTTCATTTCCTTTAATTTTCAGATTGTAAATAATATATAATTTCCTTCTAAATATTTGTATGGTACTCGCCCTAAATCGAAAAAGAATGCAACGCCCCTGTTCCTATCGGTACGGTATTTTATAATCGTTATAGACTACACCGACATAGATATGGATTTGGAAATTACTGAATATCGGAAAAGAATGGACACTCTTGGTGTAAAAATAGCATATTATTCCAGGTTTTTAAGGAAATGAGTTTATTATTTTTATTTTATTTTATTTAGCTATTTATTTATTTATTTTCTCAACAAAAAAAAAATACCTATGCAGAGATAACCTGGATAAGAAATTAGTCCACAACTCAGCACATCTATAGCTAACTCTATGGTTTACGAAACTCGCAAATTTATCGCCGCAGTAACAAATGTTCGACCCTGGATTCCATCCTGGGCAACATCAAGCCAGATTTCATCACGAACACCAACCTCTCGATGATTCCCTTCTAATATTGTTCTCCCAATGAAGAATCGGTCTTCCCAACGGTCTCTTTTCTTCCACTTCTCAATGAGGATGGGATATAATCTTTTATACCCCATCCGAGCAACGTGGCCTGCCTATCTGGGTCGTCGTGATTTCGCTATTCTTACAGGTATCAGATGAATCGTACAGTTTATCGAGTATTTCATTATACAGTCTCCTCCGATCCATCGTCCCATTTTGGCTCATACATCTTTCTCGAAACCTTATTTTCAAACATCCGCAATTTATGTTAATTTACAATGGTCGTATTTCAACTTTTGGAACCATAAAGTATTACTGCTAGAATTTCCAATTTCAACTACGTTGACATTAGTCGGGAAGTTAGGAGTTTATGGACTGAATTGAAACATACGTCACCCGATAACAAGCTAGTTTTTATTTCTTCCGCGACCTCGTTATTGTTTCTTACATATGTTAACCATTATTAAAATTTATTTATTTTCTCTATGATCGTGAGTACACACGAGAAAAGATTAATAAAATTGTCTGATAAACGAAAGAAGAACGTCTCACCTGTATTCCTCGTACGTCATCGCTGTCTAATTTGAACTCTGATTGGTAGCCGCGATAAAATGGAGCCATCAGAGCTGATTTCACATCAGAATGAGATAAGCCTAACGAATGGCCGAATTCGTGGGCAGCTACTTGGAACAAGTTGGTTCCTGTAATAAAAATAAATTATGAAGTTGAAGAAAAGGTTTGTTTTTTTATCTGAGTAGATAGATTGGAATCAAATGGATTCATATATACTATTTAGCACTATGGCTTCAGTCCTCAAGAAAACGGTTAAAAGTAAAAAAAAAAAAAATGCACCAAAAAGGTACAGTGTAATAACAGGACAAGTTGTCGGAACATCCTATACCTTTTAAAATCACTAGAATTAACCCACGAAGCATTAACAAAAATGAGTATTTTTGTGATATTAAAGATTGATTCTTATATGTACCCTATATAATTTTGACACCCCTTAATGTAGAATTGTTCGCTTTTGAACAAAAGGTCAAGGCCATAGGTCGCACTGTTGTTATCCTACTCACCCATCTAGCATCACTTACAGACTTCGAGTTTACCCTAGTGACATTACTCTTTATCTCAAAATGGATCCGTAAAAATATTGTGTACAATTACTACATAATATTAAATAAATATTTTTTTTTTCAAAAGTTATCCCGCTGCATTATTTACAACTAAATTTAATTGACTCTTAGTACAAAAAACGTCTCTAGTACTTTTTATTTTTAATTTTCATTTGTAAATAATTGCGCTTACTACGCATATCTGGAATATCTATAGTTTACTTATGTAAAATAATTACACAAACCATCTATTACAACATCTAATACTAGGTAAATCTAGGGCTTGGTTCTTAAATTGGAACATGGCATATTTCAATACCGATAATCTTACTGCAGATTATATTTGTTAAGTATGACCAGCATCTCGGGAACAGTCAAGAATCAGTTAGAAATATTTCGTATTCTCCCCGCGTGTTGAAACGTATTTTATTCCATTGAGAAGAGAACCGTAAGAGGTAAAAGTAACAGAACTTACCATATTCTGTAACGGCATGATTATCAGCTAGATAGATTGAATAGAAATAACCCTCCTAGAACTACCACTTACAGAATAGACTTAGTTATAGACACTGTTAAACGTTTACAGGTACTAATAACAAGTACTATAGACATCCGTTCAGAAGATCTGTATTTCGATTCCTGACTACGGATGGATCCAGGCAGCTTATTAAAGGATGTTTCATACTTCCACGCATCTTGAGGATGAGCCAGAGAAATGTATCTTACTTAGAATACAAGTAAGTATTAAGAAAGACATATCAAATTTTTGTTTCATCTCCTACAGAAAGTTTTCTCACCTCCTGTAGGAGACCTTTCATGATTCCTACAACTTATTAATTCTGTGTCTTATCCATGGTGAGTCCTTGAAGGGTCAGACCAACAACATGCAGACCATAATGGTGAGATATATGAAGAAATCACACCAAATATCTGTGTTAAAATATCCTCCATATTTGTGATGCAAGTGAAAGTCTTAGATGGGAGATATCCACATTATAAAACTGACAGAAGAAGGAACATATTCCTGTGCGGATGCTCCCGGGTTCATCAAGTCCAGAGGGGATCTATTGAACGAAGTGGTTCCGAGCCCACTTTAAGAAAAACTTTAAATGCAAGACTTAGAAGCTCATTTAGGACTTTAATAACAATTTATAGACAATAACGCAAACAAAACTAATCTAAGGTTAGCCTGAAAGTAACCCTAGTTTACTCCTTCAATTGTTATTACTGAGATGAATAACTTACCTCTATATCCTTTGATACTCCAGCTCTCAGCGTCATCGAAATGAGCATCTCCACCGTAGACAGGGAAATAGGCATGTGCAAGAGTTCCTCCGGGTCCATCGAAGGGATCTCCATCACCATGCTCTCCTTTCTCGAATCTGATCTCAATATGCACTTGACCGGACTTCTTCCTTGTGAAGCTGAGGTCAGTGTGATCGGACCATACTTTGAAGGATCGATCCACCTCCTTGTCCACATCCTCTCGTTTCAAGTTGTTCGGGTACTTCGAAATTTTGTACGTGAGGTCTTTAACCCTCCATCTGCTACCTGTAAAAGAATATTATTATTATTAATTGTCAAAATATATTATTTTACATACAGTACATTAGCAATTTTCTACCGAAAGCGGCAGGCTCTTCGAGGCACGTTCTCTATTCATGTTCTTACGCTTTCCTCATTATCTTAGCGTAGGACTTATCTTATTTAATTCTGTCAAGAACTTCCACTTCTTCCTCTTCCTCTTTTCCTTCAACCATACGTTGAATCGCATTCTTCAGAATGCAATATCTGCGTAGACAATGTCCTAACTAGATTCCTTTTCTCTTTATCCAGTTCATATTCCATTCTACTCCATGTCCACATTTTGAAGGCTTCCAATCTTCTTTCGTCAGTCTTTGTAGAGTCCCTGTTCGGGCGCCATTACGTTAACACAATACTTCAAATCAGCCCACAGGAAAGTTTCTCCTCAGTGAATGCCTCTTTTCATCATTGTTATTCTCAATGTTTTTTTCTTCACATTTAATATCTTAATTTATAATATTCTCCCAGATACTTCCAGCTTCGTTGGTAGAGCTTTGTCTTTGAATTTGGTAGGTTCTGGGTTCGATACCAGTGGTCGACATCCTGACTGAGTTTTCCAAGATTTTCCCGTCACACGAAGTATTGTGCCTTCAACTTACGCCTTGGTCGACCCCTTCTCACATTCTTTTCCCTCCCCGTCTTGAAACACAGATGCTTTAAAGACAATAGATAAATTCAAATTCAGGAAGAAACTGTGAAAAATATATGGAGTAAAGCAGACTAATGGAATGGAGATGGGAGCAACGGAGTCTATAGCAAATTCAATGGATCTACGCAGAGACGGAAGAATCGAGCAACAAGAGCTTGATGGAAGATATAGGAAAAAAGCTACGAAGAACGTAGAGTGAGGACAGACCAAAGGAATAGGCACTAGAACAAGGAAGACCACAGCAGATACTATGATTCTTCTCATGTAAAGAGCAAAGAATAAAGCAGCAACACATAGAAAGATCTAGGAAGAAGAAGTCAAAAACATGAATAAAGAAACCAAAAGGAATGGGGATTGGAATAAAGAAGACAACAAACATACAAAACTGGAAGAGAAAAATATAGAAAATAAAAGCATCCAATTTCAAGTGTATTTGACAAATATTATAAATGAAATGTTAAAGTCTGAAAAACAAACAGCTTAGCAATATCGGAACATTTTTGAGCAAGAAAACATTTCATGTGAACTGGTGAACAAACGATTGAGAATAAAATTATTAAAATGTTTTGAGTCGCAAGAACATGAACTTACGAAAAGGGAATCAAATAAAATTAAATCGTTTCAAATGTGGACTTGAAGAAGAATGAAAACGATCAGTTGTGCATATTAATTTCGTAACTTCGTACTAAACAAAACAGACTAGTAATGATGAAGGAAACAAGGAAGAAATATGAAACTGGTTGAGCTGTTGTTCAGAAAGAATTTGTATCTTGAAGAAAATTGCTGAAGGGAAAAGGGGAAGGGGAAGTCTTATAAGTCAATAAAGGGAGGAGAAATGTAAGGAGAAAATATGAAGAGAAAGGACAAGAAATGTGGAGAAGGCTCATTTCCCTTGAAAAACCTGCCAGTATTTGCTGAGCGCTAATGACGGTCATGTCGATAATCTAGGCATGCGAACATCGTTATATATTGTACATGCCTCGTATATAATTATCACATAATATGAGTATATAAGTGTATAGCGTTATACTCATTGCATTTTTTTTTAAATCTACTATTTCTGAAAGATATCAGTAACCTACACTTATACTGGGAACCAATAATGACGAATTTTACACATTATACGCTACTGAAACATCCATTACATGATTGACGAGTCATACAAAGATTAAATGCGCTTACGCATTGCTGTGTTACTAAAGTTTATAGTCACTTCGTTCCAATGAGTTGAGTTTACAGTAAGTGACTAACAACTTCCAGTCATAAAACAGAAGCAATTGTAGCAAAATATTATCGGCGAGAAATATCAATTATGTCGTACACGAGAAACAAACAATGGCGGACAGACCCAGATTTAGCGGGTGGGATAAAAGAGATGCAGACCAGGGCCATCACTGGTTCAGGGGCCCTGTCAAAGATAAACCTATGTAAGGTTTACGACTAGAGAGGCTAGTTAACAGGGACCGTAACAAAGTCAAGAGCCCAGGGTCTCCAAATAACTTAATCCAGTCCTAGTGGCGGATCGTGGATTCGTTTAAGATCGGAATTCTTTACTTGATATCGAATTTATTACAGAAATTTTGTGTCGAAATGAAGAAAATAAGTGCAAACAACGTGTTAGGACTCAGTACTCCCGGACCTATTACTTAGGAACGTTGCTGGTCTTGCAATATGCATATACAGATGACACTGAAGCTATAGCTTTTGTCTTTTATCAGAAAAGAGTCCTGGGTTCAATTCTCGGTAGCAGCTCCGCATTTTTGCGTTAACCCAGCGTCGTGATGCCAAATGAGGAGCCGAGCTGAATTAAGAGGGGCTAAACGTGATGCAGCTCAGGACCGCCATTCGTTCAGGGGGTCCACCAAAGATAAATCAATAAGCTATGCAAACAGTAAGTAACCTGAGGATCACAGAGGATAAGTAATAAAGGCTCTCAGAAAGTCAAAGTCCCCCCTTAATCCAGCATTGATGAGGAGCTACTTTGAATTTGGAAATAGATGTATCCAAAGCGGGATAAAACTATAATAAGATATCGTTGCGTTGACAATGTGGTACCTACCTTGAACGGAAGCAACATAGTAGGTTTCGATTTAGAATGTACTGCCGTAAAGTTTCGTTTAGTTTAGAAACAGGTCCCCGATTTGACATGTGGATCCGGAGATACGTAGCGTAGATACAATCTGTACTTGTCCAAAGTGTTATATATTCTGCTTGCTGGAAGCAATTGCATCTATTATACACTTCGTGTCATAGAAAACTGTCAGTGGATACATCTCGAAGTTCGATAAATTACAGGATATGTAGTACCGAACTTACATTCGTTAAAGAGTTAAAATCAACATTACAAATGTTTTGGCTCTCACGTGTACGGACGGTAGAATTTATTGAATAAAGGTATATAAATTTCTTCAGTGAAAAAGTTAAAAAAATGTGAGTACAAGGGATTTTTTTTTAGTTTTCAATGACATTTGAGTTAAAAATGATTGTTTTCAATAACATTTTAATACTTTAAATATACACCTTGCACTAATATTTGCTGCTAAAAACCTAGACAACTATCTACTAGTACTGCTAGAGTACTAGTAATAGTCATATATTTATTTATTGCAAATTTTCACATACATTTTCCACATTTGCCTGTCGAGAGGTTACCACATATCATATCACGTGTTCGACTTGTCTTCACAAAGCATTTCACCGCGAATACCGCCTAACGCACACAGAAAATGTTCTTGTGATCATGTAGTTCGTATTTTCCCCGCTAGATGGAAAAACCATGTTCGCAAATTTGCTGCCATGTATGGAGGATAGTGTGTACTACATTCTAACATTCTCCGTGCTACGCGAGCCCAATTATATATATATTTCGAAGACCAATTGTAGTTTTTCGATTGTTTAGGCATTATTTTCGTGAATGAATGAATAAAAATTATGTAATTTCTTGAGCAGAGCTCAGAATTCGCAGAAATTTCGTGAGTATTTCCTGAATTAAAAAGCACATTTTAACAATCACCTATCTATTCGATCTGATTTTTTAAGTGTTTAACATTTTAGCTAAATTCTACAGTCCCTAGCAGTGTGTATTAATTAGATCAGTGATGCTAGACAGTGGAACTTTTGGACAGTGAACAGAAATCCCATACGACATTTTGAATGAATCCAAGTGTACCTGGTATTGTATTTACTTGTTCATATACTGTTTAATTATTATTTTTTTTTGTACTTTTATAAAACCTTCTAAAGTACTCAGAGCTACAGAACTTTGAGTTTCAATTGTATCGTTTTCACAACATTTAATGTGTTCATTCTTTTTTAATATAATTACTTATAACGTCCTTATCAACAACAGAATAGAGAATATAATACAGCATATTAATATTAACCTTACGTAAACTTTTATGGAAAGAACTGGACGTAAATCGAGGACCGACTGTATTTTTTTTTTTTTTTTTTAATATTTGTATTATGTGTTAGAGTTAGGCTTTACTACATAATATTGGGAGACGGAAATTTTACTGCGTTTCCCTCTATTCTAAAGCATGTTTTACGTCATTCGATGTTTGTATAACTCCCTTGAATTTTTGTATGGAAGAGACGGAAGTAGCTATTATCCTCACCGCGAATTCCTGTTTACCTCTCCCATCAATTTCCTCTCTTTGTCTCTTTCTTTTTCAGCCAGATTTCACAGTTTTTCCTGTCATTTTGTGTAAAAGTTTTCCCTCACGTGTCTCCCTACATATAATACATGTGCATGGACTTACGTAAAAAAAAGCATGAAATATATGCGTGCGTGTGTCAATTCCGAATCATATCTACAATATTTCACAATATTATATTGAATTCATTCTGTACATGCGCACAAAAAATAACTACAATTAAATTAGTTACATACTCATTGAAAATAACATTTACTTCCACTGTTTCAGTACGCTTTGATTCTATGTGCCATGACCTATAATACATTTTACTCTTCTCCGTCCTTAAACTTCACTCTTTCTATTTTTTCTTTTTTTCATATTACAGGATGTGAATCGCCTCGTAAAAGCTTGGATTCGAATCTCGCGGCGACAGATGACTTTTCGAACCACGCGAATGCCGGGATAGTGGCGCGAATTTAATTCTTGTACCAACCAACTCAGTATGCAAATTCATTGCTAGATAGAGACGACTTAAAGAATGATGCAAGATTTACAATAGTCAAATTTCCTTAATTTCTTTTAATAATAATTAATAGTAGATATTCATGTAATTTCCATATTCCCTTCTTCAAATGGGCTCATTGCATGCTTCTTTTGACTAGTTGCTGATTCGAAATTCAATGTTAATGTTATACACAACACTCCTCAAGTTTTATGGATGATGTGCCCCCAAGCCTTTATTGTCACGAACTTTGGATCGGCACTAGGGAGACGTGTGCTGCTTCCGGGATCCTAACTGAGATTTTCCCACATTTTCCTTAGTTTCACCAGACGAATACCGGAGTGGTACCTCGAATGAGGTTTTGCCCATTTCTTTCCCCGGAAAAGTACCAAATTAAACAGGTCTTTTTAAGTAACTCGTTTAAACTTAGCTAACCTTAGAACGACCATGATGTAACTTAAGCTCACAGATCGTTACTGATAGAACGATTCGGGAGAGTATCTAAAAATCAAGCCTTGTTCAAATAATGAAAAGACTAACATGTTTGAGTAATGATATGATAGCAGTACCATATCAATTATATTCAAACTGTAATACGGTATTCAATTCGCAATTTAACACAATATAGAGGATATTCCTATTTAGGGGTGGCCATTTTCGGAAAAATCTCGTTTTTGATCTTTGAAAACAAAGTCTCAATTTTTCGATTTTCGAATTTTTTTTTTTTTTTTGCATTTTTCGGATTTTTTTATTTTTAAAAATTAGGCTGACCTCGTGTATCACCTCCCATTTACTGTCCCCGTTCACTGCTTCAGTATTTTCTGAATCTCTGGTACAGTTCATGGCATAAAGACCTGTCACTGGATGATAACCTGGCAGCTCACGCATACTACGTTACGTTGCCAGAAGCAATAATAAAACTTGAAAAGAAAGGCGAGAAACTGGTGGACATGGTGTGAGAATCAATAATCAAACAAACTGTTGGAATGTAATTGTAATTGGTGCAATGAGGATCTACAGTAAATTGAAAAAAGAACATATGCAGGTGAAAATTAAATTGTCTCTGATAAGAACTCGTCAGCAACACTTCCTTTAATGTATGGTCATCTTTCTTCTGTGGACATTGAGAGATCATTTTCAAAAGTGAAAACAGTTCTCAGAGACAGAATGCTTAATATGTGTTGAAAACTTCAAGAAACTACTTGGAGTGATGTGCAACCAACAAAGAACATTGTGATGTACTGTAGAATGATATGCTTAATATAGGATATTAAACGAAATTAAGGTAAGTCATGTTTTTAAAAATTATAATGTCTTTTTTAAGTGCCTATTTCAGCAATAATAAATGCCTTTTTGCCTGCCTATTCCAAGTAAAATAAATGTCTGAACTTCCGGTCTTTAGTCATTACCCTATGATGATGTCATCTATTGCAATGGCACATTACTTCGGCTCTAGCCAAACCAACAACACAAAAGCAGAATCTAATTTGAAACAAACCTTCAGTCGCCTTTTACATTTGGGCTTCCTAACTTGGCAATACCCAATCTACAAAGTACCGTGAATAAAACCGTGAGTCAGAGCTCGCAGCATGCATGTGAAAGAGAATCCAATTCTTTCCTGAGACAGAGACATTTGGAAGTTATCTCGCTGTCTTTTCTCATCTTACCTTGCAATGCGTATCGTTTCTTCCTGGCTTCAGAGCCATGGCCAATCTTATCCTTGACTCCACATCTCGGAGTATTCATCAGTGTAACCGTTTCCGCGTCCAGTTCGCCTGAAAACAAAAAGAAAAGAAAGAAAAATGAAGATGTAATTAAAATTTAAATAGTATTGACGTCACTACAATAAATTTGTCTCATTTAATTGTGCTTTTCAACATTTTCTACCTGGTGTTTGTATTACTCATACTGTTCCCTTCTTGTTTTTCTCTTTCTGTTAAAATTCTTGTTTCTCTTCCTCTCTCGTCGTGAACTTACCTCGAAAGTTCAACATTGTTACTACCTGACGTCATTTTGTCCTTCCATATTTAAGCACACTATTATCTACACATAGAGTTGCACGGCCACTTTCGACTGAGAGGGTCAAGGTAACAGGAAACCAGTTTACCAATATTCAAGATTCCTCAAAGGTTTTTTTCTTCTAATTTTCTTTTGCAAAATAATTACAACTTGAATCACGTCACACTTTGTCAACCATAACTCTCAATTGTCATATGAGTTGAAACGTGTATAAGCCGTACTGGAAATGCAAACAGACCCCGTGGTCCAGTGGCAAACGTCGCAATTTTTGAATCGGCGATGAGGAGGCATGTGTTTTTTCAGTTTCACCAGAAGAATGCAAGGATGGTACTGCCGGTACCATAACTAAGATCCTAGCCGGTACCGTCTGCATTGTTGCTCCCAGAAAAGTGATCGCCGTGGAACGTCATCTCTCAGACATGACGTTATTATGACATATTTACCTGTTCAGTTAATAAGTTTAAGTATAAATTAAGAAAGAGATTCTAATGATTAGTAGGTACATAATTAAGTTATGGACATACATTTCTTTTTAGTTTTTGTTTAAGAAGAGGTAGTTTTCATACAATTATATGATACAGTTTTAAAATTTTATTTCAAAGCCCAATTTAATGAACTCGTTTCAAAGCTCTAAGTTTATTTTTTTCTGGGTTCAAAGGCTGGTTTATATTTTGTGAGGAACTACCCTCTCGCTATGTCACAAGGTTCAAAGACCGGTTTATATTTTGTGAGGGACTACCCTCTCGCCATGCCACTTTACAATCAATATTTATCATCATCATTATCATCTGTGTTCTGCCGAAAGCGAAAGACTCTTCAAGGAAAACTAAGCCCTTTCCATTCATCCAAATCTTGCTCTTTCCTTTTTATCTCAACATACGGTTTATCTTCCTTAATATTGTCAAGGAGTTGGATTTGTCTTCTTCTTTACTTTCCCTCGATTGCATCCGTCAATATACAATCTCTGCGCCGTCAATGTCCTAACGAATTTCTCTTTTTTTTTTTAAAAAAAAAAAGAAAGTTTTGATTTCCAAATACCATCTTCCTCATCTACTTGAAAACAGTTGATTGTTGCACTGTTTGAGAACGGCGCTCCTTTCCTGTTCGACATGTCAATGGCATTTGCCTCCTTGTAGATAGGCAAAATGTCATTTGGAAGTGAATATGGTACTTCTGAGTTAAAATTATCTCCTATCACTGCCTTCCTACAATGTAATTTAATAGTTAATTTCGTGTGAACTTATGCTTTTTTCTAGGAATTTGCTACTCATTCTTCTGTTGTTGCTTTTTCGCACAGTCGGACAAGTTTACAGGTCCATAAAACAACTTGAGTCATAGTGTGTATGTAACTTGTTTCATGAAGCCTTACTAATGAATTGTAAAACAAGGACATCACAAAGCAAACATTCAAGGGCAGTAAAATGTACTTGTTTGACAAGAAAAGGTTCTCGGATCTAATCGCTAATGTGTGTATAACGGCAGATTTTCTTATCTATTTCGACGAGATCGAAATTGAAATTTTCAATAACTCAAACTATCATTTTTTTTATTTCCTTGCTACTTCCCCAGATATCAATGTGTAGATTACTGTAGATCGATTATCTGAAGTGAGCGTGGTATTCTTTCGAAAAATAATGGACATGATTTTGCGAACATATCTCAAGAAAATTAGTTATGGGATCTTGCAGAAGGCATAAACCTGTTTTTTCAATGGGTAATATTTGAATCTGTCATAAAAATCTGGTTCTCGTAACTTGTACAAAGAATTAATTTTGTTTATTCATTAATTATGGTCTGTAAGTGCGGTCAAATACTGCAATTATTTCTTAACTTTACCGAGCAAGGACACGCGGTTACTAATTTGCCTCTTACACATAGGGTCTATGCACTAACGTACGTGATATTTAAGGACGGGGCCTACAGTTTAACGTGGGTTCCGTACAACTTGTATCCTCACCAGAAATCGAACTCGGGAGTCTTGATTACAAGGCAGCGAGCGTTACCACTCAGTCACAGGGGACACATTACAGGCTATATTACAAGTTGATAATGTGAGCTTTCATAGTTATAGTTGTGCCTCCTTGTTTCCGATTAGAAATTTGAACATCTGTTATCACATCTTAGTTTATGTATTTTCAAATTTCTCGCCTAAATGAAACAGTTTCAAAATCTGTTAACTGTTACCAAACTTGTTCATTACTCTTTTTCTTTTAATATGTCTGTCAGTAGTGTTACAATCTATTGACTAATCCAAAGATTCGGTGTATATTCAGTGAAACAATGCTTATATGAAATCTCCGCCACTATTTCAGACATCATTGATTTTCTAAATCATTTGTAAATCGAGAAACTGCTCAATCACGAGATTCCAACCTTAAACAGACTAACCTCATCTTTTCTTTACTTTTAGAAAATCAATTTTGAAACCTTTCTGCTCATGCATCTTTCTCATTTGTTACAAAATCTCTTTGACTAACCCATTATATACACCATGAACATTTTTTTTTCATTATTATATGCATTCATTAATATATACAAAGATATGTACGCCTATGTACAACAAGATATGTACGCCTATGTTTGGACACGTTACGGGGTAGTTCTAATATTGCCTCAGTACATTTTTAGTCACTTGTAAGCAGAATTAAGTAATGTCCTATTCCTAATGCATAGGTACGCAGCAAAAATAAGTAATGTTTAAACCCCATCCCCCTGGATGCTGACGTAATATTTGAACGACCGCTTACATTATTTTGATCTACTACAAATATAAAACCAAAAAGCTCACCTGTTTGATTGAGGCCTGCGAATTCTTGGAATTCCAAGACGGCCTGTTTGAAAGCTTCTTCCGACATTAACGTTCCTGAGTTTGGATTTTGAATGGAAGGATCCATGTATCCGAATTGAGCGAGGTACATCTGGAAGAAGACAAACAGGGACACATTTAAACAACCTTATTTCAGATGAGTAATAATAATAACAATTAAACAACAATTAGTAAATTAAGAGACAAGAATTATAAATCGTATCATATATGTCGTGGGGTGACTTATGACAAACTCGCAGAGTGTTAATAAGTTTGGTTACTGAACGGTCGTAGCTCAGTTGTTATTGCAATGACTTAGCACTCGGTAAGTTCTGGGATGATCCCAGAGGTCGTCTATCCTGACTGAGGTTTACCTGCAGGATTTTTACTCAGACACGCCAGGTAAATACTGGAATGGTACCTACAAACTAGACTCACGACTACTACCTAAGACTGAGATGACTAAAGTCCATAAATAAATTGAAATTTTAATAAGTTTGGTATAGAATTAGTATTCAAAGGTAAAGAATTAAGTTTTGAAAACATACAAAGTTTTATAATTTTCCAGGATTTTGCAAAACTAAGGCAAATATGAAGTGAGTCAAAAACTAATTCGAAAAAAAAAAATGTAAGCTTTTTGCCAACATTTTCCACATACTAAGATATTTACTAGCACTTTTGTTGTTGTTTGTTTGCTTTTAGTACTTAATTGGGCCAAATGTTGACCTTAGAAGCATCCCATTCATTCTAAATATTAGATAATGCAACGTTACCAACTTTCTTGGGGAAAACAGAAAATTGTTTCTGAGAATCTCTTTTTATTTCCATCCTTTTGAAAATTGTAACACGATTATTAAAGTATATTTACCTTAACAGAATTATATATATAAATAAAATAAATGAACAGATTCTTGACTAGGAAAACATATATTAATGCCATTTTTTGTGACAATATCACATGACCTTGGTTCTGTGACGTACGTGGAAGTGCTGCGGTTAATAACTGCTTTCTGTTCCTTCCTTTCGGCATTCTTTTTTTTTTCCTACATTTCCCAGATTATAGAATTTACAGTAACTATAATATTTAGAAAATCATAAACAAACAAAAGATAATTAATCAATTTATCCTTTAAGTAATCTTTTAACTAATATCAAATATACGTAAACGAATCTGTTATAAATTTAGTACTTTTTTGTGATTTAAGTTATTTATTGTGTCTTTCGAAATTATCAGGTAGTTAAGAATCGCTACATTTTATTATTTATAAGCCGGATGGATGTGGTTTTCACGTATAATATTTCCTGGTAAACTATCTGAGTCATACGATGGATATGTTTCGTCACCTTTCTTCCGTTTGAATGTAAGTCAGTCAGACAGACCTACTTCTTCAGCTAGTTGAAAGACCCACGGTCTTTAATCAATGAGTGATATACACATAAAAGAATTTAACGGTTTACTATTAGGAACTTTACATGACAGAGTTGAACAGGGCCTAAACCTGGTACAATTATGAAGAATGATATACCTAAGTACACTGTAAAAAATAGTTGTGTTAATTCAACACAATGCGGTGTCCCAGCGTGACTACCACTTTGGTGTGTTAAATCGACACAACACACGGTGTTAATTTCGGTACTGTGAAAAAAAAGTTACTGCTGCAGGGAGATTTGAACATGGGTTACTCAGTTAAAAGTCGAGCGTCTTACTGACTTCGCTAAATCGTCAGACAGAAAGGACACTATATGCAAACGATATTTACTGAACAAAATTTAAATTAAACGACTACACTATAGATTCAAACAGTGTATTAGATCAAATATGTGTTGCTGAGCCCCCAAAACAAACTAAGTTACTTTCACGACTTATACCATGGTTTAATCACTTCCTATTTGTCAATTGGGAACCAGAATTCCCATTCATTGAGAATATTCCATTTCTATGAAAGCAAGTAAGATGGCGACAGCCAAACACTTGAGCAGAATTACTGAATTCTTATCGTAAGAAAATGTCAAATACTGCGCTTGCTTTCATAGAAATGGAACATATTCTCAATGACTGGGGATTGTGATCCCTATTTGAACAATGGAAAAGTGATTGAATCATGGCATAAGTCGTGAGAGTAACTTTGTTTGTGTTTGGGGTTCAGCAACATTTTTTTTACCCTCTATACTGTTTCAATCTAGTGGTACTTTCGTCTGACAATTTAGCGAAATCGGTAAGACGCTGAACTTCTAACTGAGCAACCCATGTTCAAATCTAGTTGCTGGTGTAACTTTTTTTTTCTCCCAGTACCGAAATCAACACCTTGTGTTGTGTTGATTCAACACACAAAAGTGGTAGTCACGCTGGGACACCGCATTGTGTTGAATTAACACAGCAATTTTTTACTGTGTAAGCACATTTTCAGCGTAAAGGAATGCAGAATGTAGTGAGCAGGGTCCTTTATTATAGTGTAAATATTCACAATGCTGATCCATACCCAGTGACATATTTGATTCAACACCCACATGTCACTGGATATTCTAGAAATATACCATTTGATCCCCCAGTGTGTAAAGAATGATACATAATATTTCCTATCAAAACAAAAATATTTCTAGCATATACTTCTGAGAATATTAGAAGGATATTTTAGGTTGTAATTTCCGGAATATTTCTAGAATAGTCTCAAAATATCCACAGGACAAACGTCCTGGATATTCGTAGACTACACCTGTGATATTCTCAGCATATATCCTTATTCTGGGCGTTCAGATATTCGTGGAATCTCCTAGGGATAATCCAATATTCCCACGGGAAAGTATCCAGAACATACCTGTACTGTATAGGCATTAGCTGTTACACTGACTATAATATGACCTACAACCTAAGATTAAATTATAAATCTGGTTCAATCCGAACCGAAATGAGAGTGTTTTAATTATAGTTTCTTACTATGTATTAATTTTCTCATTAGGATTAGGAGCTTTGAGTAATAATAACACCGAATAAAATAGTAAAGCAAAAACGGAAGTTCATAAAGCAGAGTAAAGCAACGTCATTTCCGCAACGTAGCTACTGTCTTAATAACAAATTACAATGTACAACTATGGAAGCCATTACTTCATAAAAACTCCAGAACTAACCCAGTTTCATCTCTTCTATTTTGATTTTGAACGTAGACTCATCCACCGTCAGTACTAATGGAAAGTTCCATTCCCTACCTCCCACACGAATGATAGTTAGTGATAACACCAATCAAACTGCTCATCATTCACCTACAGTACAAACGTAATGCTTTTCATAGTAATGCCAACATACATCGGTTGTTGATGATACGTAATATTATGACAAGAATATTCATTGTCGTAGGTCACACAGGTTTGATTTAAAAGTTAGTTTTCTTTTCGGTAAAAAAAAAAAACCTTGTGTAATCCGCGCAATATTGTTGGAAGACATATTGAAAGAAGTACTACTGGTCTCGTTATGCGTTGTAATTGGTTTTCTGAATAAAGAACCCGATTACTTTAATTAAAATGGAATAGATTATAACGTACGGTTAGCTCGCCGCAGTGGCTTAATGGTAAAATGCTCACCTCTGGTGCCTGGGATCTCCAGCTCGATCCCGGTTCGTGCCATGTTGACTTTGTGGTGGACAAACACTGTGAATGTGTTATTTTCTTGGGGTTATTCCGTTTCCTCCCAGTTTCTTCATTCCACCAATTCATCCCATCATCATCTATTCGGCCTGAGCCAAAGTTGCTTAAAGACCTTGTGTTTAACGGTATGCCATACCGGCCTATTCTCGAGTGCATTACCAGCTCATACCACCTTAATTTAAGCTCTGATCTACAAACCAACCTTATATGAATATAGTGCCGAGTTTGTGTAATTACGTGATTTTAAGTATGATTATAAAATGTGATAATTTCCTCAATATACGGTACAGTCCTGCATTCGTGGCTGATGTCGGCCCGGCCTGACCTGATTCTACATCCACACTTTTTGACTCGATTCTTGCCGAACCAAAAATCGGACTGGGCTGGCCGGAAAAGTGGGTTCCCACTTTTCTGCCGCATAAGGTCAGAGCTGCCCGATTTTCCGTCTGGTTTGGATTGAACCAGAAAGTGTTAATTGAGATCGGGTACTCTAATGTACAGTTAGTATTTCTGGTAAAGTTTAATAATTGTATTTCTTGGGGGTGTCTTCATTCTAATTTGCAATACCTTAACATATTTTTGGTCCCGTGGTCTGCGACCATCAACGATTTCTACGTAATAATTAGTTTTCTGAAATGACTTTCAGTAAGCACTTTTAATGAAATGAAGAAAAAAAATATACACTGTATAAAGACATTGCTTTGATTATTAACGTTAGAACTAGATCGGAAACTGCCATAATATGAGGGTCATATCCTTGATATGTTAACTCCTCTTCCTATAAAGATGACTTGTCCAGAGATCTTCCTATAAAAATGTTTCAAATATCATTGGATTATAAAGAAACTCGGAAGTAATTGTGTTTATGCGAAGGGAGGATGCATCCGATTTTCATTTTAAAAATTATAATCTATATCAAGCAATCAAAAATGCCGGAAAAGTTTTTTTTTTTTTACGGAAAGAATTGGTAAACGTTTCTAATAAATAACTGCTACTATCATAGACAAGAGAGAACCTTGTCAACAAATGTTCTTGTGCGGTTTTTTTTTTTTTTTTTTTGTTTATTCAGTGAAGGTAAAATGAAGGGATGAAGTTTTATTTTTTGCTCATCGTTTTTTTTTTTCTTTTCTGTCTGTATTTAAGGATTCAAAATGCTACATCACTTCCTGCTGTTTACTTCATGTGAAATTCATGGCAAAACCGAAAATGTCAATGTCATTTTCACACGTTCAATGTTTAAAAATCCGTTGGGTAAAAGCGGCAGCGGATGAGCGAGCGCCAGTGACATTGAAACACAAAATAACAGAGACAGAGAAAAGAAATAAAGGATTTTGTTGTGGCAACACTGTTACGAAGAGTATGGGTTATATTATTTTTTTTTGAAGGCCACACTTATTCTCTTGTTAGAGACGGAACAATTAGAACATCCATGACCATGAACGCTGTTAGGTTAAAATATTACAAAACAAACGTCACGTTATTTAATATTTTTTTTTTTACGTAAAAGTGTGTTTGAACTCTATACGTAAGCGTGATGTGCTTACGGAACAGAAAAATCAGGTATTCACTTGTCATGTACAGCAATTCTCACACTTACCGTGGAAGTGTCTAAAGCTACTTTCAAATATAGGTATAACCATTAAAATAGTAACATTATTGATATTTCCTCGATGTGTGATTAACGTTCGGAAGAAGTCTGTACGCTTTTAAGGATAATGCATGTTCTTTTGTTTGTGTGTTAAAGTAAACTTCGAACCACTACGTTTAGTGAATTCCACTAGATTCAAGTCCAAAACGATGCAAATAGAAAGCGAGCGTACTACCCACTCGACCAACCAGAGGTTCTACATTGCTAGGATTTAAAAATGTATTACAAATATAAGTGACCCTTGTGGTTGAGTGGTAACGCTGGCTGTCTTCGAATCAAGGGATTCAGGGTTCGATTTCCGGTGGGGTCACATGATGTTCCGATTTCACGTTAAAAGTCCCATCCTTATGACGTCAGCTTCATCCAATAGCAGGCAATGGTAAACCACCATCGGTTCACCTTGTTCAGTGAATTTTGAGTCAGGACCTACCTTGAGGCATCATCATTATCATAATTTTAAACTCATCATGAACTTCTTCTCGGTGGCCCTTCAGTAAGTTTCATGCTTTTAATGCGATTTCAATAGAACTTACACTCTAACACATCATAATTATTGATATTCTTTGTGTCGAACTTACTTTTGTCGGGTTTCGGTGCAAGACCTCTTTAAATGAATCTATAAAGCATTACTGTATATTCAGTGTTTCTCAAAATGTGGTTCATGGACCACTTGTGGGTCGCAAAGATGGTACAGGTAGTCAGCAGCCATACTTAAAAATGTAATTCTAATTTAATTAAATTAAAATATCCTAACAAAACGTATTGATTTTTGAACATTAAAAACCGCATAGACCTAGTGTGTCCAGATGTTGGTAAAGCCCATACAGTTTTTATATATATATATATATAT
>JAGDQP010009527.1:37431-58697 GCA_022664845.1 Lepisma saccharinum
AGTGGTGCATGAGATTATTTCATATATATTACTGGTCCTTGGATTTAAAAAGCTTTAGAATCGCTGGTGTATAGCAACTATAATACTCTATTCAAGTTTTAAATTAACAACTGTAAAAGGAACACGTATTTTTACATGCTTTATATTAACTTGCTCCGTAATCATCTCTGGTACAAATCTTGTAATTGATTTTTAACTCACTTCCCATCATCCAATTTCTTTAAAATTTTGTAAATTTGCTTGCTTCCGATGACAATACAATATTCAATCATTAGATATACGATAGAATAATCGAGTTAACTACAATTAATTAAATAAATAAATAATTGGAAATTATCCGTAAATGCACGCAACGCCGCATCTATTGTGTGAATTTTGGGTTGCCTATCTCGCAGGGAGTTTAATATTCATCTATTATACATAAAAAAATTAAAAAAGAATTTAAAAAAAAAGAAACAGGCTTTTTTAAGATGGACTAAAAAGTAAAAAAAAAAGTGAATTAATTTTATGAATTGGAAAACAAAAGCGTGGGTGCTCTTTTGCTTACATTATCATAAAATCATAATATCTAAGAGTACCCACGCTTTCATTTTCCGATTCATAAGATTAATTCAATTTAGTATTTTTTACTTTTAAGTCCATTTTAAAAAGTGTGTTTTTTTTAAATCCTTTTTAATTATTTTTTTATTAATTGTTTCACGTGAAGATAACTCCATCACCGTAAGAGGTAGGTCAAATCCGACACCTCTAATGACTTTCTGGGAACATTCTCGTATTGTTTGATATGGCACACGACCCACTTTCCATTTATTTTTTTACCTCCATCCAACATGTCGGATTTCAAGATGGCGATGATGATATACACCAAAATATAGCACTTTCCCATCAATCCACATTTGTGTACTACGATGCTTCATTTTCTTGACCCTTTGTGAACTACAAGGCTGTACTGCGACCTTTTACTCACTGCAAATATGACCAATTTCACAATTTGATATAATTATTGCATAAAAATATGGCAGATCGAGGGTCTTTTAATGTTATTTCCGGTAGATGTACGTTCGAATAAATACAATAAAAATATTTCATGTTCATAGAGACTGATCAATTGGGAATGTTCCCTCGTAAGTGAGACTTGTCATCAACATCGTCACTTTATCATAGAGAATAATTGTTCATTGCATTGCCTGTGAAAGAGACTCACGTCTCCCCACATACCGGTTAAGGATTCTGTCGCAAAGGTATCAGCGACACACAATCAAGAACTTAAAAATAAACGCATATGAAAGACAAGTCAGGAAACAACCTTTCGTCTGATAAGGTAGAGAATGGTGACTAATATATGTTTATGGAATTTATCCTTAACCATTTTCAACCCGCAATGACACAAAGTTTGCTGGGTGGCCTAACTTCCCGGCAATTTTCAAAACAGATATCAACACACTAACTACAATATAAGTGAAGCAAATACATCCGAATCAGAAATCACTGTTTTACCACGAAGGAATTTGCTTGGTTGGTTCTATCCAAAACGAAATAATTGTGCTCTAAATTCTCTTAATCCCGGAACACAAAAATTTTCTTAATATTCTTTCTTAACTCTTCAAATATTACAACAACCGGTCTGTTAAACATTATCGTGAAATGAAAGGAGTTCAAAAGAGAGATAACAGTGAATTACTGTTTGTCTAAGTTACAAATAGTGCTCGATTTGTGCATCTTCCAGAAAGGAAGAAATCCACTTTAGGGTAAACGGTCCAACTAACCTAATCTACACTAGCGTTAACTAACCTCAGCTAACCTAATCTGTAGAATCTGAAGCAAAAGACTGGAAAAGTGGAAACAAATGAACAGAGTAATCCAGATTGTAGACCCTAATCTGTAATCGAACCGGAGAAAGAGCTACAATACCGTATGTTAGGTCCATTCATATCCCAGACAAGGGTTATGTATCGGTAAGAAGAGTCAGCGTAGATGTTGCAGAGAGGGGGCGGAATTTCAACCACCTCCCCTACAAATCAAACACTATTTACAAACTTAATTGTCCGTATAAACATTACTGAAACCATATAATTTAGGTCTTTCATAACATCTTAAGGTCACATACACGTGTTAAAAACCACCTTAGCCTTACATAACCTCATCAAGTAAGTTTGAGAGCAAGTAGCACTTGCAAGGATGAGGAACAAGCTGAAACATGAGGCTGAGTGAGGTTGACATGGAAATTTGAGGGTGAGGGCGACGTAACAACGGGGCCTGGGGTGAAGTTTGTAAATAACATAGTGTACAGGATTTCAAATAATGTATGTTATTGTAAACATGGGAGAAATGACAAAGATTTCCCTAGTCATATTTCAAGGTATCATTCCAGAGCTTGCCTGATGTTACTCAGAGAAAATCTCGATAAAGACGACGGTTCCAGGGTTCGAATCTGGTTCTTCTGGATTACAAAAGGATTGCGCTTCCACCAAACCCTATTTCGCTTCCACTCTATGATCTATTACGATTCCGAGCAATTTTTGTAACAAGAGCAAGCTATCCCGATTTTTTCAGACAAAATGCTAACGGGACTACAAAATCAATAGCGAACTAGTGAAAGTGACTGACATTGACTTGTTACGATCAAGAAGATTTTTGACAACCACTAATTTTAAAACCATACACAATATACAGGAAAAGAAAAGCTCAAATGATATTAAACCCTCTTCTGCGTCAACTCGTTACGCATGGGTTGAACACGCGGTAAAACGACTTCTCTAATTCATCAGACAACGTCCTTGGATGTCCTTTGCCCCAGATACCCAGCTGGGAGTGGTCGTCTGCAGCATTTTTACATACATTCAGACTTTTTATTGCACTTAGAACTCATGAATGAAGATGCCAAAGTTCGATTTCCTTTTACAGTTTAGATTATTATTATTACGAAAAAGAAGAAATGCGCATAATTGTAATAAAGCTATTAAGCCTTTAGTTCGATTCTGGTTTACATATTATGTGTAAGTCGTCAACAGGGAATTCGCCAGGATTTTCAGTTTGGGGGTGTAGTCAAAATTGGGGGGTGTAAATGGAGTTTTGCACGGTTTTTTAAATCGATTTTTGACCTAAAAATTTAAAGTTGGGGTGACCTCGAGGATTTTGGAGTGACACCTCCAAAGAGGTCCTCTGGTGGAATCCCTGGTCGTCAGTTTCCTCCCATGTATGCATAAGTGTTACTGTATATTTCGTTCGCGTTGTACTGTTACTTTCGTTTATATTCATCCACACAAAACTTACAAGTAGTTTTCATAACTGAAAAGTTATTTAGTTTTGAAGAGTTAATTTACAGTTTTGAATTGTAACGGGTCGCTAAGAACATTTGAATAGTGACAATCGATAACTATGGGCGTGGCTGGTGTCATCGACAGCCGCGCCTCTTTACTCCTTAAAAGAGAAACAGAAAAGCAAAATAGCTTTTCGTTCTTATTACTTCTACGTATTCTAACGCTACACGCTTGTTTATTAGCAGTCATTGAATCCTTTGTAGTCCTGTCCTGTAACAAAGGAAGTCTTATGCAGAGATATGGAAGAACTCACATGTGTAACCCACCACCACCACACAAAAAAGTTAAGCATACCAACGGTATGTCAGTTATATCACTATTTTGTAGATATTTTTATGAAGCAAAAGTTCTTCCTACATCTATTTACTTTAAAAGCCCACTCAATAAAAGATATTTACCCAAAATTTCAGATTGTAAAGAAAAATCTCCATCCCAATGTATTCTAAAACTAACTTATATACCCCCCCCCCCCCAGTAAAAATATTTATTACACAAAACCTTATCCATAATACAGTCGACTTTTAACGCAAATATTGTACGGAACCTTTTAAAATTGTGGAAAAAAACAAAACAAAGAACAATATGAAGTAAGGGTCAGAATTAGGGGTGAGCGAATCCTGAAGGAACTGAGAGCCGGATTCTAATAAAACCAGGTACCCGGCTCTATCCTAGAAACACACGATATTGGACCACATGGTTCCAATACTGGTCAACCTTAATCGATATAGCCCAATATTGGATCGATATTCTATGCTGTTAGGCTAAGATCCGGATCTGGGTATTCAGTTCCAAGATCCGGATAACCTGTTCGAAGATTCGGATTCTCAGTTCCAAGATCCCCGGTTCCAATATTATCTGGTAGCGGATCCGTTACATGTACTTATCCCTAGTCAAAATAAAACTTTTTTCTTTTTTTTTTAAATAAAAGTGAATGTGCTCATTTGAACCAACGAAGCTGGAAAAAAGCACAAGAAATGGAAAAAGGGTTGAGTTTTGCTAAAAGGCAAAATTTTCTAACAGCAAAATCCGTATCTAATATCTACGCATAAAGCGAATAAAGTTTGAATATTTGTGGTTAGATTTTATTTCGAAAATGACCGAAACGATTTTGATTAAATTTTGGTTAATATCATGTAATCCGTGCGAGATGACGAATTAGAAAGACTCTACCTCGGGCAAAATCGTTAAGGGGTGAATCTGCATGTTATACATGTACTAAGCAATGTAATTGTAGCATAAGCCACTATATGCTTGGATATTATCGTAAGGGTATGATGACCAAGAACGTGAATGTGACGTCACAGATGACAGTTCCAAAAACTTTAAGTGATAGCTCCAGTAAGAGTTAGGATTAGTTTCTTTCAGGCTATATAAGAAAAATCAGTTCTCATCAAAAGTGTGGAACGTAGAACACAAAGCGTTGGTGGAAGGAGCCGTCATTTTTCATCCAATGGCAGGCAATGGGGATTTCTATTGGTTCATCTTCCTTAAAGCTTATAGACTTGCTTCCGACCAGAACACCTATCACCATCATCACTGTACCAGAACACTCATCATATTCATCACCACTGCTTCCGCTTTCCTAACTTTTTGCACCAAAATCTTATAGTGGATATTAAAAAATATTGCAACATGTGGTTGATGGCAACATTAAGATTGCTTTTTGCAATCTCCTTGTTTTCAATTTGGATTTGGGAGACGGCAGATGTGTTCATAAGTGGTACATATTGAGCATGAGATGGCCTCTCGAACAGCACTCAAACAAACGTAAGGAATACTTTAATTTCTATTTTACTGGCAAACTGAATTTCAAGACATACACCAGCAGTCATGCATCTAATTAGTTCTAGATAAAGAACACTCTTATATGATACTCTTGCTAGTAAAGAGTACAATTTTCAATTTACGGCCCGAAGACGCCTACAGCACGCGTTCTTTCTCAACGATCACCAGCTGCGACCTCTTTTTTACTTCAAGCACTTAACTTGGGTGACGTCATGACCTCTCAAGGTAGTTTTGTATTGCAGTTCCTTCTGGGCGAGAGACAGAGAGAGAGAGAGAGAGAGAGAGAGAGAGAGAGAGATTGCTTGGATTATGGAAGGAATATCACCTGAAACCAGTTTCTTTTATCTTTTTTTATCAAGTTAATTCATACCTTTTAGCCATCTCTTTCTTTTTTCTTCGTGCCACGTCATCTTGCACAAAAGGGGAGGAACTCGTACGAGATCAAAATTCTTAGAAAAATTCCTGCACTTCGAGTCAATCGTATTAGTCACACGCGGAGGATGAGCATTAGTTGTTAGTAATGTCATTGTGGTTAGTTCTTTTAAAAAAGTATGGTTTGTTCTGCTGTTTGAGGGAAATATTTCGCATCTGTGTTGTCTATCATGCAGAACTCTGTGTCATTGTGTCTGATTGATGATTCACTTATTAACTGACAAGTTCTTAGGTAGTTTCTACACACATTTTTGTTTTTACGAATCAGTAAGCGTAACTTCTATTGGTATATGCAGGCATGTATCCAGAATTTTGGGAGGAGTCCATGTAGTTCGGGGGGGGGGGGGTCCAACCTGTTTCTGGGCATGAAATGTATATTAAATACAGATAATTACACCTAAAGTTATCTTACGTTTGCCTGTAACTCTGAATTTTGGGGGGTCTTAACCCCCCGGACTCCTCTAAATACGGCCCGCGGGTATGTGGTGCAATGGAATCAATTTTCCGCAAAGGTTAATAAAATACTATTAATTTACTTTGAAATAGGTCCGTAGCCAAGAAGAGTCTAGAGGGGCCGCCCACCCAAAATTTTCTTGATCACTCCGAAAAATTTACTTTTATGTGTGTAAATAGTGTGATCAAATACTGGACCGTGACCCGTGTCCGCTACAGTCCGTGGCGGGCAACGCGTCTGATTTTAACTCATATCCTGGATTCAGCATCGTTTTACACTGCATTAACATCGAAATATTTTTTTCAAAAATATAATATCAAAAGCAACATAAAAAAATAATAGAAAACTCTTTTTTTTCGTACTAAAAAGTAAAAAAAAGTTTATGCACGACTAAAAAGAAAAGCATGGGGTGCGCCAATTCAAGAATTTATAAAGTATATGAGAGAGCGCCCCAAGCTTTTCTTTTTAGTCATGAATAAACAAAATTATATTTTACTTTTTAGTACGAATTGTTTAAGAAAAGTATGTTTCTAAAAAGTTTTTTTTTTTCAAATTCTTTTGGTGTTCGGATATTTTTTCTCAAGCTATTTGTGACCCAAATCATAAAGTGTTCTGCAACCAGCCAAACCTAATATCGTTGCAAGCTAGTATTTACTTTAGGGTAAAGAAGTCCATATTAAAAATATATAAAAATGTTCTTAAAATATAGAAATATATGAAAGTAACGGTATTGTCACCTGACTTACGTCGCTATGCAAAATTTCACCATTGTATGACATCGGGAACTGGGTTAAATTATCGTTGCAAGATTTGAGGACAACACGAACCGTTGTGAATTAAAGAAAAGAATGTAAAAACACAAAAGCACATGATCCCTCAGTACCTACACTGCGTGTGTGTATTTCTTATTTTTTTAAATACTGGAGAAATGAAAAGCAAAAAAGGAAATTTTGGAAAGTGACCTCGATAATACTTATGAATGTATTTCAAATGAACTAACCCATAATTTGCAGAATTTAGTTATAAATTAGAAATTTGAAAATCTAACGTGTGAACTCCGCCATTAGGGTATTCTAATCTTCTTCTTCTATGACGCTATAGCCCAAGTCGGACCCTGGTCTTCCCAAGAAGTTGCCATTCCTCCCTCTTCTTACTGGCGTCCATCCAGTTTCGAATCCCCAGTAATTTGTAAGAATCTTCTCTTACCCCGTCTTCCCATCTTTTCTTCGGTTTTCCTACTGGCCTTTTCTTATACATCCGGCCTGTTAGTGCTTTCTGTGTTATGCTATCTGCACTCATCCTGGCCACGTGTCCTGCCCACTGTAACCTTCTTAATTTGACGTCTGTTACTAAATCTGGTTTCTTGTATAGCTTGTACAATTCTGCATTGTATCTGCTACTCCACTGATTTTATTATGTTTTATCGGTCCAAATATTCTCCTAAGAATTTTCCGCTTGAAGGCGTTTATTCTGTCTGCATCTCTTTGTGTGAGATGTTTCGCATCCGTATTGTATCACCGGTTTAATTATTAAATCATATAGTTTAGTTTTCGTGCTCCTGTGTATATCTTTGTTTTTCATAATTGGGAGTAGACTGTAATATGCTTTATTTGCTTGGGTTATTCTTCTTTGTATTTCTTTCGATTCGTCGTTTCTATTCGTGATTAGTGTACCTAGGTATGTGAACTCATCTACGTTTTCTATTTGGCAGTTCTGTGCCTGTAGATTATCTTTTAATTTGCTGGCTGCGTTCTGGTTGTTATGTCTTGTTTGTACCATTTCTTTCGTTTTACTTTTATTCATTTTCAGTCCTATTACTTTATTTGATTCTTCTAGTTCCGTGTAGACTTTTGATACTGTATTCGCAGTTCTTCCAATTATATTGATGTCATCAGCGTATGCCAGGATTTGTGCGGTTCTGTACATAATGGTTGATGATGTGTCTATGTTTATTTTCCTTATTACATATTCTAGTGCCAGATTGAACAAAGTTGGTGCCATTCCGTCTCCTTGCTTTAAACCTTGTCTCAGCTAAAACAAACAATGTCAAAATCTTGGGTAGTTTATTTCATACATATTCACAAGTATTATTGGGTCTGCTTTCCAAAATTTCATTATTGCTTGCCATTTGTCCTGTATCTTTAGAAATATAAATACACACACCAACAGACCAGAAGTATTTTAAGATAACTCCTTTGTGCAAAGTTTCATAAAGGAAGTTTTGAAAAGGCAATGGTGAGGAGAGCTGGTTAGTGAGTAATACAATGTTGGAAGCCTGGTTAGAATTTTTTTTTTTTTAATAATATCCTTGCAATTTTTACCTGTTATTAACTCTGGGAACAATGACAGAAGTCAGTGGCGGCTCATCAGGTGAAGTTGATGAAGTTCAATTTCACTTATTATTTAGATATGCATTAACTAAACAGCCATTAATAAGTATTAATTGGGCCATAAGGTCAATTAACATCATCTAAGATCGGATAGTGGCATCATTAGTATCCTGTTTAAGCACAGAAATTCCACAATAAATGTTAACGAACAAAGATGGTAGAAACGTGTTGATGAATGAACGTATTAGTAGTACTTCACCTATTATTTGTGTCACGAGCCGCCACTGACAAAAGTTCGTTTGTGTGAAAATATCCATTTACTCTTATAAACAAATCTATAAGATCATAAAATCAACTGCATGTTTACCCATAATTTAGATGAAGGTCATGCAAAATATAATTTTTGAATAGATTCGACAAGAAAGGACATCTATTTATGATAAATACGTATGAAGTAATTCGTGACTTTATCTAGTCTCAAAAGATAATTTTTCACTTTCGAATTAGAGAAGTATATTGAACAAGCCGCAAAACACAGCAAGGAAAATACGTTCGGAGTGCTTCGGTATAATTATATCGGTGTAGTTTTTTTTTTTTCATATCTTTGGATATGGTATAGTTATTGTGATTGGGAAGGGTTAATTTAATGTTAGTTGATTCACTAGACCATGTAATTACACGCCCTAGATGGCTTTCCAAGCGTCATTTGTGCTTAGTTGATCAGATCGCAAGAGCCGTCTGTGGTAAAAGGGTCTGTTTTGATGAAGATTAGCCTACGGCGAAATATTCCTGGCACGTGATAGGATTTCACTGCACTGAGACCACAGCAGAAATGCAGCGAAATAAAAATTCAAATAAATTTCAATTTTGACAAGCTTCCTCGCATAACTGCTTGTTTCAACAAGCTTGAATTAGATTAGTTATAACACCCAAACCACTTGTGTTGTTGCATCAAGTTCGTTTCATGCTTGTTTATTAAGTTCAACATCAAGTTTGGCAAGCTCAAAGCATGTGATTGACAGCCTTGTTGCAAGTGGGTATGCTATTTAAGTTAATACAATAGCATTCAACATGATGAGTAATTTCAAAGTCATTGTTTTGAATGCTTAGTCTGCCATCCATCAGCTTCTAGCGTGGTTGCCTGCCTCCCTGTTTGGACAAATTTCTGACTGTCGTCATGGCAACGAATATTTTTGACGTCAAAGTTTCGGTGGGTTCGACTAGAGACTCATGATATGACTGACCTACACTTTGAAAAACATTATGCTTTTTTTTTTCATGAATGAAATGACTTTCGTCGTTTCTTCCACCCAGCTAATAAAACGAACTCATCTTAGAAAGTCATCTTCCGATAACCATTAATTTGAATGGAACCTATCAAGTGTGAAAAAAAAAGTCATTCGAGGAAAATCCCCAGAAGTGAACTCATTGATACGTATCAGTAACGGAGTTGACGCCAACACTTTTTCCTCTGCTTTTATTAGTTCATTTCCTTCTGGGCTTACCACTTTATCACTATCCAAATATACCCTTGTCCCTCCTCATTAAAGAGCTTTTGCGTTAAGAAAAAAAGTGACCGCAAAACCAGTTTCAATTACTTGTCTTGACCATATATGCGTCGCTATGTGTAAGAACGCGTGCGTAATGGATAACCCGTAGATTCCAGTCTGGAATGGGATTTCCTTCATCGTATTTGACAACTATGTTTTACAACAAGAAAACGTGATCCATTCTGCTAACGCTTAAAACAATTTCGCTGCAGGAAAAGTATTGAGATTTGCTAACACTGAATTATGTACACTCAGCTTCATTGAAAATGAACGATGGTGAATTTTGTACGTTGGAAAAATTGCATAATGTAGCCTTGAAAAAAAAACCGTAGAAGCCATTAGTCCATGCACATGCTTAAAATAGATGTACACTTACGTAGATCCGGTCAAATTTAAGCTGGAAGATCCAGACTTGATTCTCTGGCATTGCAATGATCAATTTTTCTCTGCATTTTTCAATGTTACTATACAAAATGTCTTTGTGTAACTGTAAATAACATGATTATAAGAATATCACCACGTTTTTTTTTTAAAAAAAAAACTTGCTATAATTTATTGCTGCTACATCAAGAGAAAATTACAGAATGTTTGCTGGATTTCCACGATGGTTCCAGCGAAGATATCCAGTATACGTTGCTGGATTTCGATTAGGGTTCTAACAAGGATATTCAGTACGTGACTTGTTGAATTTCCATGGCGAATCTATCAGGGAAAACCAGCAACACATGACGGAAATTGTGTGTAGTAGAAATTTTCACTTCTCTACTGGAATCATTATGGAAATCCATCAACACAGGATGGACTTCCTTGCTGGCTCCAGAACAGATACAGTATCTAACAGCGTATCATGACTTCCTAGTAGATTCCATCATGGAGGTACGCTATGTGTTGTCCTAAGAATGATAATAATATACCGCAATCCTTTTAAATTAGAAATATTTTATTGTATAAATAACAAAATAGTCATTGAATCCAACAACGTTCTGGATCATGGGCAGATAGGGAATTGTTGAACTACAAATCTGGCAACAATGAAAATTTTTCTTGTTAGTTTTAATGAGTCACTGTTCTGTATTTTGAAGGCAGAACAAGCACTGTAAAACATCCAAGGCCTATTTTGCAACAACTAAACACATTTAATGAACTTGGAAATGTTACAGAAAAAAATGAGTGAAAGCCAATCAAACAAAAGGTTAAGAGAACGATTTAACAATGAAGATAGGTGACTGCTGACATGTAATTTAGTTTAGAAACAAATCAAAGCAATTCTTGTGAATGGTGAAGAGAAAATTTACGTGGTCCTATCAGTAAATTACTTTCAAATATATGTGCAACATCTTTTGCCAACATTTCGTATTTTATTAAACTTCTTTTTAATGAAATTAAACAAACAGTTATCAGCTTGATTTAGTAGACAATTTATTTGTGTTTCTTTCTGTCTCTTAAGTAAATACAACTGTGTAAATACAGTACGTTTCGTTTGAAGGTTTCCAATCAGTTGGAAATGTACACAATCATGCTGACATGAAATACAGATTTCACATCCATGAATCAAGTTGTTCTCCAATCATTGCTTTAATGAAAGCTAATAATTATTATGGTAGAATGATTATGTAAATATAATGAAACCTAATCTTATTAAAGAAGAAATTATTGTTTGTTTTAATAATGATGACAAATAGCGTTGAAATTGTTGAAATAAAAATACTCAGTCTACTCAAAATAAGACATCAATAACATTTCGGAAAGAGAACAATGAACTGAATACAATACTTTAAATTTCTATTAGATATACGTCACATAATCAAGCCCACGTATTGTTTTATTATCGATGTATATGTTTTGCAAATGTGACTCGTTTCCTCCTTGAGCGGTCTCATCATGTAATTTTTATTTAAAAAAAACATATATCATAGAACTGAAATATTTTGGGAAAAAACATAAAAGACGAAACAGTATCGTAACAAATATTTTCTGTTGCTCGGTGTTATTATTTTTTTAACGCTCTACACAGTTCTCATAGGCTGTGTTTTCACCCTACTTGATTTTTTTATAGCACATGTGAAGAAGTGTTCAATGAACGATTCATCTTATATTGACTATAAAGAACAAACAACTACAAATGCTATCATTATTTTGTGAAACAAGAAATGTTCTCATTTGCATGGCCTTTAGGCATCTGAGGCTCAGGCCGGCATAGGGGAGGGGAAAGGATTCGGGAAGGTGTTGTCCAGGGCCTATGTTGAAGGTGTCAACCCGGCATTTATCTAGTGTGACTGAGGAAAAACCTCAGTCAGGATGGTCGGCCGCTGGTATCCAGCCCACGACCTCCCGAATGCTACGCCAATGCTCTATCACTGAGTTACGGCTGCTCGGTACATATCTTATGAATATAAGAGCCAATCAGGTTCTAAGTATTTTTTTTAAAACTAATACTATTTTTTTGACTTTTTTGTGACCTTACTCTAGATAGTAGCATTTCACTTAAATCATAAAATCCATGTTAAATTCAATACGCTTTGTCGCCCTCTGTAGTTACCTGCTGGTGCCTCTTAATAAATACTGCTGACCTTCAGGCATCTAAATCTCAGACTGTGATAAGGGAGGGGAAAGAATACGGGAAGGTGTCGGCCAAGGCCTCAGTTGAAGGTACTATCCAGAAATTTGCTTGGTGTGACTAAGGAAAACTCTGACAAAAACCTCAGTCCTCTTAATATATGCGCGAAGATACAGACTGACACATTCAACCTGAACAACACATCGCAAAAAGTACAACGAGCACTCGGATTTGCACCAAGCACCTTCTGCAAGAAACACAATCCCATTCCAGCTGGCTAATTCGTCGTAACGGAAGTCCCAGCTGTGATAAAACTAAAGTATTTGCGATATTTCATATCAGTTATGACGTCCTTTTTAAATGAAAAAAAAAAAAGACTATAATATTCCATATCAATTTGTAAATAAACGTTATCTTCTCCTGATACCTTTGTTTGCTTTTCAATTCCACTCAATAAGAGTTACGTATCATTGTTTGAAAAAAAAAAGAATATTATGAAATATTAGGGAAAAACGTATTTGAGATGTGAACTTAAAAGAAATATTTTCCGTTTTACCGTTCATCGGCCTTCGCTTCACCCTCATAATGGTAACGGAAGTAATTTTGATACTCAAACTTAACTTACTTTATGGGATTAAAATGAGGCTTTCGTGAAATTAGTTGTGTCTGGTATTCCATGTACATCTTAGAGAGCTCCGATGAGATTCAGCGACAACAGCAATTGAACAGGATAAGGAAAAAATATCAATTGTCAAATATAGTCTTCCAAGATGAGATAATACAACTTAAATTTAATCTTTAAATGCCAGTTAATCTGGTTTCAAAAAAGTTATCATTTCTTAATGTAAACAATTTACGACACGTGTGGGTTGTCTGATAATGTAAAATATGATAGCAATGTGACGTGAATGAAAGTTGTAATGTTTGAATGAAATTCTGTATGCTTAAAAAAAACAGAGATCACATCAACTTCCGCTCAGGCCGCTAAACATTTCAAATAAGCAATGAATTTGCCCATCCATTAAGTCGTCTGTTCGCCTTGTGTTCTTATTACAACTCCTTTTATGAGTAGAGGTTGATTTCGACCAAGTATATGATATACAAATATAAATTAACATTTTGAATTTCGAGTCGTTTCCCACTTCAGAAACAAATTGTTGAACATTTCTGAATGATCATGAATACACGCAACTCTAGACAACGAGAGAAGAACGTCGTATTACTAGGTTTTCTTGAAGAAGGTACACTGAGATTCATAAAAATAGCCGTTAACTTGGCTAATAGGGCAACGCCCAAACAGTGTTCAAGTGCTGATTCTAATGTAAAAAACGATTCACATGTTATGTCTGTCACCTAATATTTGTTCAGTGTTGCCAGCCTTACAATTGTTCCATCGGACATTTTCAATCAATCTGTGCATCCAACAAAAAAGAGCGTTCACTCAGACTTCAGTGTGAATGAAAATGGCGGTAAATGATGTTACCTTGTCTCATGGTTGCTTTCGTGATCGATGGTATCTCCCTCTATCTCCACCAAGATCAACCAGGATAGTTACTAATTTACATCCGTCCAACACCATGAATTCAATCTCTACACCCTCCAAAGCACAAAACCCTTCTTCAAAAGAACAACAACAGATATCGTGATATATCGTTGATGGCGATTATATCGCAGATATAATTTCAGTACTTATCTCCACAATATACGGTTTTGATTTCAAAATCCCGAAAACAGTTACTGAAAGCGTCACCGCTCAGAGAAGGAGAAACTTCAACATGCGATGACGAGAAGACGTTTTATAACTTTCAAGAAGACAAAGACCCCTCGCCAACATCTCCTGTTCACATAGATAGTAAATTTGACTCATTGAATCATAAAAAGACGCCCACCACAGAGGGAACACAAAAATGTCCAACAATGTTTTTCCTTCCTATATTGCTCTGAGCTGGCAACTAGAAAAAAATAAAACCTACTAGCAAGCTTAAGCTTCAGATACTAGATATTATCATCACTAATGCTCTTCTGAATGGCTAATCCTTCGAGATTAGTTTAATCAACTCCATATGTAAAGAAGTGGTTTTGATTTCATTTTGTCTCAGCGTACGATTCAAGTCTTTTAGTGATGTCAAGATGTATCCATCCACTTTTTTTCTCTTTTCGCTTCAAATACACTTTCAGTTGAGTCCTTTGGTATCCAATCTGTGTGTTACTAATGAATGTCCTAACCAGTTTCTTTTATCTCTTCTTTGTTGCCTTGTTCTCTTCAGCATTTTCTACTTCCGTACATTTTGTGTCCAGGTGACTTTTCACGGACTGGGGAGGAGAATACTAAAATGCGTGTATCCGTACGCGTCTGTACGTGTATTTGTTTCACAAAGGAAGGAAAATACACTACCAGGGAAGAAACCACGATCATAGACTTAACACGCTTCCTCATTTCTGGTTGCGCTAAAACTAGTGGATTTTTGTTCAGAGCACGCGATTTTGAATCCATCCGCTAGGTAGTTCTGCCATATACCTCATAGTAGAATATGATGCCTATGGCAGAGCTACCTAGCGGATGGATTCAAAATCACGTGCTCTGAACAAAAATCCATTAGTTTTAGCGCAGCTAGAAATGGGGAAGCGTGCTAAACCTAACTATTATGAGGTCTATGCAACATGGTCTTGAAAACCAATGCTTGTTCAATATTGTTGTTTAAGGTAACTCTATTCGGTGGAGGGGCAGGAATTGATGAAAACAATAAATGCCATCCTTATCAGGTTATTTTCGTGTTGATTAAGCAAAATCCATTATTCGATAACATTCCATACTTCAGAAGATTAAAGTTTAAATACGCCTCATTGTTAAAACTGGATACCTGCTGTAATTCCCAATTTTAATGCAAATATGTCGTGTTTTTTTTACTCGTATAGGAAAGATATAAAAAACGTATATATTTACTTAATTTTGCTTAAATAATCATGGTCGACGTTCAAAATATGACCTTGGTAAAGTTCGCTATGTTCAACAAAAACATTTTTTTTTTTAAATAATAAGGTTTGTTTCTTTTGTTTCACACAATAATTCTTATCAATATTTTATCACTCACATTCCCGCTCGCTGGGTAACTCCCGTCTCTAACACTGTCCACAGAAAGCATGAACATTGTAATTTGTGAATATAAGTTCTTCACTCGTTTTATGAATATTAACGAACTCCTTGAGTTGTAGTGTTGCTAACTATTGTATTTGAGTTATTCCTAAACTATTAGACAACACAGTGTTGCTTTTGTTTTTTACTATATTTAATTTACACTCATAAGCTGTGTGACATTACATTACTTTTTTATTGTTTTGTTTTACTTAAATTCATTTTTAATTCCTATTTTCGAAATTTCTTTGTAAATAAATAAGAATGAACTGAATAAATAAAATGTATTTTTTAATTTATTTTCAGTACGATAATTTATATTACTATAATTCAAGAAAACAGCGTAATTCTGCTCTATTTTATAGTTGGCCATTCAGTTGTTTTCAGCGCAATAATATCGATAAAATAATTTCTTCAACCATTATATTATTATTATTATTCCTAAGAAAATGGGATCTTTTCTGTGGTTGAAATGAATACAGAATGAATTTGGTATCATTGCGTTTCGGTAGCAAAGAACGTGGTAGTGGTATCATACACCAGACATTCCGGCAAGACGTCGGAAGTTCGGCGTACGTCTCCCAAACGTTGTGAGCAAGCACAAAGCACATGTGTGTGCGAATGTGTATCTCTCTCTCTCTCTCTCTCTCCCTACATTATGCATGTGATTGTGCTGTGCGAACAACCACCCTGAATTTTACCTTCCTTTCTTCCTTCAAAGCCTTTTTCTCTTTATCGCTTACTTTGTTCTGACACCGGATGTCATATTCCCACACATAACGGGTTTTGCTTCAAGACATGTGGGAGAATGATGTGTACTCTTACAACTTGTTGTGTATGATTCATTCAAAGACATGCGGAATAAGACACAACAGCGGGACGAGACGAAATAATTAAATACGAAAAAAAAGTGTCTTTACGTGGTTCTCCCATTGAGCTCTATGTAATGATACTAGAGTGCTTACCTAATGAAAGATAGACGCCGGAGCAAACATTCAACCTTGATTATCCACTTTCAGTCTAAACCAATATGGATGAAATTTTCATTTGTAACTCAGTTTCTTTTTTAAATTCTTTTCTTTAGTTCACAATGGTTCGTGGTGTCCTCAAATCTTGCAACGTTAATTTAACTCATTTCCCGACGTCATACAATAATGAAATTTTGCACAGCGACGTAAGTTCGGTGACAATACATTGTTACTTTCATATATTTATATATTTTAAAAGCATATTTTAATATTTTTTAAAAAAATTAAATACAGACTTCTTTATCCTAAAATAAATACTAACCTGCAACGATGTTGGGTTTTGACTGGTTGCAGAACACTTTAGGATTTGGGTCACAAAATATTAGCTTGAGAAAATGTATCCGAATACCGAAATAACTCGAAAAGAAATATTATAAAAAAAACTTTTTAAAGACATACTTTTCTTAAAGTAAAAAAATAATGTTGTTTATGCGTGACTAAAAAGAAAAGCATGAGGGCGCCAAGACAAGAATTTATTAAGTGAATGTATATGAGAGAGCGTCCCATGCTATTCTTTTTAATTATGCTTATTATTTTTATTTTTTTACTTTTCAGTACGAATTGTTTAAGAAAAGTATCTCTTTAAAAAGTTTTTTAAAATTATTTTTCATGTTCAGTATGAAATTTCTTGTGATTTTTTAATTAAATAAATGGATAATGATGATCCCACTCATCAGTTTGTTTACACAAACTTTCAATTTAATTTCATTACGAAGAAAGGGAAGCATAGCAAATAAGATAAATAAATTCCGCCCCTTTCATTTCTTCAGCTGTAGTGTGCCATGCTGTCACACGTGAGTAAAGTATAGATAACAAACAATATGTTCAGTATCTAATCAAACCAGACCGGAGATGTTGAAATTCAAACACAGATAACAGGGTACAATGTGTTAACAGATAAAAAAGGAGCCGAAATAATAATCTAATTTCAGGTATACCAGATGGTATTAATTCCATAGAAGAAGTAAGAACTTTAAAATTAACAAGTATGAAAAACAATAGGGAGATTATATCTTATTAGCACCAGACTAAAAATTTATTTAAATCCCAGAGATAAGAGCGACATATCTAGGTAAATTTTCTATGATGATAGAAAGCCAGGAAAGGCTGTCTAGTTCTATTTGTAGTAGACACTAATTACGTGGGCTAAGAATTATACAAAATAGATATGGGCAATTTTACAAGTTCGAAAAATTGCATATTATGGTTCTAAACAACTTTTTATTTAACTAAATATAGTTTGTGTCAGACGATGTAAATTATACGTATAAATAAATAGCATTCTCCTAAATTCTCACTGTGCGCACCAAGATGGCAACCTAAAATTGGTACGTTCGGATTCATTTTTTTTTAATTTTGGCCTATCATCTAATTCTAATATCCTTGGTTAAGTCAATGACGTCACGTCTGACAACCTACAGTTAGTTCTATAAATGTTTCAATAAGTGATTCAGAGTTTACGTAAACAATCTTAGAGTACAGATTAGAATAGAGAGAACTTTCATGACGTCAAATGAAGCCAAATTTACGGTACAGTGGCAACCATATTGTGTGGCCCCATGAAGGTCCCCCTATACCGAGTTCTGTGCGTCATCCAGTAAAAATTTCGAAACGCACGTTTTTGTCATGTGACTACAATGCACAGCACAACACATCTGGGATATTTTCAAGTATTTTACAATTGTCAATTCGGTGCGAAACAGCTGGTTGTTGTTTTTTTTTGTTTTTTTTTTCGAACAGCGATAGCTATTTCGGCGGTTTCTCATCTCACATGCGCGCTTCTTATTCATAACTTTCTGATTCCACAAGAAAAAATGAGAAGGCAATACTCGGTATCGAGGATCTCTAAATATGGGACCAGTCAATGTGACGGAAATGCCTCGTCCATTTCTTCTCTTGACTTCACTTCTCTCGCCCATAAAACTGACACATAAAAAACTTGTACAGTACTGAAAAGTGAGTCCGACTTATGCCTTGTTTACATTGCTAACATTTTACCATGGTTAACGTTAACCCGAGTTCATTTTAGTAATATAAACGGTAGTTACCGTTAACGCGGGTTTCAAATTTAACTAGCGTCAACTTACGACGGTTATCTCGTAACGTTAGTAAGAAACGACTGTCTAAACGCAAGTTAGTTATTAGGCACGAATCACTTCGTGAGTTTATTTCTTTCTTTATCGAAATATATAGTATATTGGTGGTGCGTACTACTTTTAAAATATAAAAGAATGATGGCAGAACTAATCTACAAAATTTGACGCTACAATCAATTCATTTGTGTTCATTTTTTATAATTTAATCCTCTACCGTGTAACAAGCAGATTCTTAACTCAACCACGGAAACCTCAACCTGTTTCTCTACAGACAATGGTAGTACAAGCACGATAACCAAGTTAAGTTCGGTAGTGTAAACGCAAGTTAGTTTTACCCATAAGTTTTATCATCGTAAAATGTTAGTAATCTAAACAAGGCATTAGCCCACATAGAACGGATCTTATGCGCATTTCGTTAGTTATTTTTTGAGCAGCCGGAAAAGATAAAAACTTCTAACAACTTTCATTTTAAGATAGTGATAGGGAACTTACTTTAGTGATAGGGAAGTTCCAAAACTATTCTTATTAAATGCTACGAGAGATGCATAATAGCTTTCACGTTGCAGTGATTTCAAGGAAACAGTTTGATTCGGTCTTACTCAGTGTCAGTCAGTCATCGCTAAGTTGAGGCCAAGTCTGATTTGGCCAAAGAAAGTAAGCAAAATGAGAGTTGGCCTCAACTTAGCGCTGACTTGAAGCTTAGCGGTCGATTGTAGAACTGACCCGCAGAATCGGTTCTTTATTTGTCAATGATTTATACGTTGGTAGTTTCAGCTGAAGTAAAATTAGGTTAATTTACGCTACTAATAGTAAAATAAAACGTATCGCTTATTTAAATGAAGCTCCAATTAAACAGCAAGATGCGAATTATAGCTGGGAGAGCTGATAGTGAGACTTTATTATGCACTTCAGTTATTACGTTGCGATCTGTAACATTGTCCTAATAAAATAGTTTTCAAAACGAAATTTACGTCCCGAATGTTAAAATGAGTTAGGTTCACACTAAGTTTCTACCTAACATAAATACGAGTTAAGGAGGATTTAGTGCAACTAATTTACGGTTATCTAGCCTAACTAAACCCTGACATACTGTTACTTAGTGAACTGGGAATCATCTAAAGTCCAGCCTAACTGAATATTACTTCCAAGTGTGGGTAATTTATACGGTAGGAAAAAAAACCGCTCTCATATTATATCTGCAAATTTGTTTCTTTCTTCTAAAACAGCTGAAAATAAACAACAACAGGAAAATACAGGAGAGAAAAGACGTCCTTGGCTATGGCATTAAAATGCGTAATATGGTGGATATGAATTGCTTCTCTTGCTTCCTTCTTCAATTTTCCCATGATGCTTTGTTTCTCGTCTATGTGCCAATTTATCTTGTTATCTTCTTCTCTTACAGTCACCTCAGACAACTTCTTCTTGTGTGGATTGAATGTGAGAAGCAATTGTTTAGAAAGGGTCTATTACAAATCAAGGACAGGATTATATACACGATGTCCAAGGTCGCACAAAAACAGTTAGTTACGTCTCTGTTCATAACAGATTTTAAAAATTGTTATTGTACAGTTACTACATAGTTATATCCAATTAGGTGTTCTTTAAAACTGTTTCGTTCATATTTTATTTAATTATTTTTTTTTTTCTCTGGGCTAGATAGGCAAGTGTGGCTTATTGAATATGAACTCAACAATTACTTTTAAATACATACTGTAACTTCATTTCCGATTGGTCGAAAAAGTTACCACGCTTGCTTTCTGTACACGTGGTCACGGGTTCAAGTCTATTGAACAGAGTGGCTCAGAGCTCACTTTGCAAAAAAAAAAAAAAAAAAGTATATCCTGTCCTTTGAAGTTCATTCTATCGTTTAGGAATAATCAACACACTGTGACATGAAAAAAATTAACGAATTACACTAATTGATAATTTAACATAATGTTAAATAAAACTACCAATAAATCTTACAAAGTTTTTTTTTTTAAATTTACTTAAAAGTATTAACTATAAAGTGAAATTAATAATCCATGGTATCTCCTGATACTTCGATCCACTCTGGTACATTTTGCCGATAAAATGAAAATCATTTAGGAAGAAGTAACGGTAATTTAAGAACCGAGGCGTAACGGCTATGTAATTAGTGGTCTTACGTAATGATTAAAACATAATTATATATAATCAAGCGTGTAAATTATCATGCTGAGAGAAATGATAGCAAAACGAAGTGTACTATTATTATATTTGCATAGAAATTAAATGTTACTACAAGGAACAAATGTTTTTTTTGCACATTATAGATTATATTACTTGTTCATACATGGCACTATATGCAAATTTATAGTATAACAATGAATCATAAAACATATGAGGTGTTCAAAAGCCAAGGGATACAAATGGCATTGATAAGTGTGAGGTAATCTCTCAATACATAAACGAGTATGACTATGTTTGCGTGAGCATCACGCCAAAACGGCTTGACCGATTATAATGATCTTTCGCACATGATCAGATATTGGGCTCGTATGGGAAGTTATCAAATCAGCCGCCATCTTGGATTCAAAATGGCCACCCCCAAAAAAAAAAA
>JAGDQP010009528.1:0-29481 GCA_022664845.1 Lepisma saccharinum
GATTCAAGATGGCGGCCATGACAAACATACCATCTAAGAGATAGCGCGTTGACCCAGTATCTATTCATGTGTATTTGTCTCCCATTATTTCAAGTATTTTAAAAATAAACGTGTGTTTTCCAACTTAGATTACACTACAGTTACTTATTCTTATGAATCAAACTTTTATCCACTGCGCTCGTCTTTATGGACGAAAGCACTTTTAATCGATCTTTCTGGTAGTTTCCTGACGTACCCCACTCCTCTACCAAATTCGGTCGAGAAAGCCCTTAGAAGCATCGATAGATTACTTGTTAGAGAAATGTTTAATTTTATGCACTTTGTGGCTTCTAGGTTCGGTTATCCGAACAATCGAATATCCGAACTATAGCTGGTCCCAATTAGTTCGGATAATCGACGTTCTACTGTATTTATTTCTATTGATATCTTGAACGCCTCTTTTTTTTTTTTACTTGCAGCTCGGAAGAAGAGGAAGAAGAAGATGATTATGTAGCAGAAGAGAGTGATGATTCAGAGTACGGTAGAAGAGGTAGACGACGACGTTCAGAACCAGTGCGGCGTTCCTCTCGTAATCGTGTAACCAGATTCGATAAAGAATTTAGTAAGTACATTTATTTGTATTCTTAGTAAGGGAAACTGGAGATGTTAGTACGCTTGTAAAGTCGGGAAAAAGAAGGATTTATCTCTTTTTGTGGAGCATTAAGAATATACAGAGTGGTTATAAGTTGCGAACAAACTTTGAGACATGGATTACTCACACCGAACCACGAGAAAAGTTATTTTCCACATGGATCGAAATTCGCTTCGTTTTCAAAATACAAATAATATGATGCAGTTCTTTGAATTTACTTGTTACATTTTAAATGACAAACATTTCTGAATTTTGAATTTGAACCTTTATTTATGGTCTTTAGGCATCTAAGGCTCAGGCCGGGATAGGGAGAGGAAATAATTCGGGAAGGTGTCGGCCAGTTCCTATGTTGAAGATGCCATCCCGGCATTTGCCTGGTGTGACTAAGGAAAAACCCTGGGAAAACCGCAGTCAGGATTGTCGGCCACTGGGATAGAATCCACGACCTCCCGAATGCTACGCCAATGCTCTACCACTGAGCTACGGCGGCTCGGTGACAAACATTTCTCGTTGTCAACCTGGTATAAAGTTCTGCTTTAAGTCCCTTGTTAGGGTAGTTAACAAACAAGGCTCTAATCCTGTATGATATAGGATAGCTCTGTCCGTTCATCTATCTTCAAAAAATGTCAGGAACCACAAGGTGGTGAGGTGTCGTTGGTTCTTGGCTAGACTAGCTCAGAGCCGTCTTATTGATATTGAGGCCTATAATTATATATCCATACATAAATTAATTAAAACAAGCTCACAAGACTATCACTTACTTATTTACTCTATGACTTACGGAACTCGCAAGTTCATCGCCGTAGTAACAAACGTTCGCCATTGGGATCTATTCTGGGCAAGATCAATCCAGTTTTCATCACAAACACCTACTTCTTGAAGATCTCTTCTAATATTGTCATCACAACGTCGTATCGGTCTTCCCAACGGTCTCTTTCCCTCCGGCTTTCCAACCAAGATGGAAGCCATTCGAGTTATTACATGGCCTGCCCATCTTAGTTGTCATGATTTTGTTACTCTTGCAACATCAGGTGAGTCTTACAGTCCGTGAAGTTCTTCATTATGCAGTCTACTCCATTCTCCAGTCATCTCGTCCCGTTTCGGCCTGTATATCTTTTTCAAAACCTTATTTTCAAACAGTCGTAATTTATGTTCATCTGCTAGGGCCGTACTCCAACTTTCGTAACCGTAAAGTATTACCGGCTGAATAACCATTTGTATATTTTCAATTCCAACTTCTGTGACCTTATTCGCGAGGTAAGAAGTTTCTGGACTGAATAGAAATATGCATTAGCCGATACTGAATGAATTTTTATTTCTTCCGTTACCTCGTTTTTACTTGTTACGTACCCATTTACGTTATTCCCTGTGTTTTGGCTTGTTATCATGTATTTTGTTTTATCTGTGTTTACCTGTAGACCTATCTCATCGCACGCTTCTACTAAGACATCGATGTTGCTTTGTAGTGCATCTATATCGTCCCCTATTAAATCTACATCATCCGCGTATACGAACATTTGTTTCAAACCATTCAATGATAGACCCTTTTTGCCACCTTTAATTTTTAAAATCGCATATTCTAAAACAAAGTTAAACAATAATGGCGACAAGGCATCACCTTGTTTCAATCCGTTGCGAATCTTGAAACTATCCTACCCGTACTCTGCTTATGGGCTCTCTGAGACACATTTTCAAAAGTTGAACAAGTTTCTTCGGAATTCAAGATTGTACCAGGATACTTAGCTTTTTCCTTTTAATAGAATCATAAGCTTTCTTAAAATCAATGAATTGCTGGTGAACAGTCGCATTGTATTCCCATTTCTTCTTCAAGATTTGTCTCAAGGCGAAAATCTGGTTCAATGTGGATCTATTTCTTCTATAACCACATTGGTGATCTCCAGTTATTTCATCTACACTTAGGCGAGTTAGCAGTATATTACTCAATACTTGGTAACATGTTTGAAGTAACGAGATTTCGTGGTAATTATTACAGTCCGATTTATCGCTTTTTTTTTATAAACCGAAACTATTAATGAGGTTTACCATTCCTTTGGAAGTTCCTCCCGCTTTAATTAATTCAGCTGGAATATTGTCTATTCCCGGTGATTTGTAATTTTTAAATTTATTTATCGACATTTCGACCTCGATCTCGCTATGTTCGGGTATCCACGGTTCTGCGGTATAGATTTCAAATTCCTCTGTTTGTTCTTCGTTGTGTACATTAAGAAGTTTGTCGAAATAATTTTTCCACACATGGATAATTTTAGTCAAATCCACCTGCAGGTCTCCGCGTTCATTTCTAATTATCTGTAACGGCTGATAACCAACCCTTTCTCAACGAGTTTACCCCTTTGTATTGATCTCGTATGTTATTTGTCTTCCCGTTTTTCTCTATCTCCTGAATCTTCTGCGTAATGTATTGTCGCTGTTTGTTTCTAAACCCGTGTGTGGCGTTTCGTTTCGCGTTACTGAAGTGATTGGTATTTGCTTCGTTTTTATGACATAGCCATCGCTGCCTTAGTTGTTTTCGTTCCTCATGAAGTTTAACGCATTCATCATCAAACCAAGGCTTGTTTTTCTGGTATTTCTTCTTACCTACATGATCCTTCGCTGCGCCCTTCACTTTATGACGAATTGCCTCCTACATCTTACATCAATTTCACTATTCATTTCATCTTTATTACTACTCGAGTCGGCTAAGATTTCGAACCTGTTCGAGATTACGAGTTGGTTGTCTGCTTTTACGCTTGGATTATCAAAAGCGTTTAACTTTGAATCCAAGCTGTTTTGATCCTTTGCTTTTTCTGTTCGCGATGCATAACTTTTCCCTCACTTTTATGATCATTAACTGATGGTCAGTGTCACCTTTCGCTCCTCTGTAAGACCTAACAATCCTAACATCCATTGTATTGGTGTGTCTTCTTCCATTTACTAATAAGTGACCGATCTGGTTGAGCGTTTTGCTATCCGGAGATACCCATGTGTACTTGTGTATGTCTTTGTGCTGGAAGTATGTGCTCTTTACTAGTAGATTTTTCAAGATCTTTCTCCATTCGAAATTATCAGTCTTTCTCCATTGTTCGAGACGATATTATCCGAGAAAACTGTCAGGATGTTCGGCAGCTGGGATCACTCCCGGGACCTTCCGATTGGTAAGCCAAAGAGCTACCAACTGAGCTACAGCCACTCGATACGACACATTATTTTAGAATGTCACATCTTTTGCATCTCATATAGCTCTCTAAGTAAGAAATAGCTGAAGAGAGATGCGTAAGGCATTAAAATACAATTATAAAATCTAAACCATCTGTATCTACTTAGAAAGAAATGGCACTTGGCATAGCAACAAAGAAGGTGATGAAATTACGAAATGAAAGTGATGAAATTACGACCAGTCAAAATTATACGTCAGTAATGTACAATAAATGATTATTTCCTAATTTCCAGGGTTCTCCTTTGATGTTGAGAATATCATCTCAAGTCTAGCAGGTGATGCCAGTACCATACAAGATGATGGCACAGATGCAATAGCTTTTCTTAAAAAATCGTTGTCTACTTTGGTTCTGTAATAAGTTTCACTAGCCGGAAATTAATATGACCCAAATGCGTGATGATTTTTTTATTATTATTATTATTACAACAAAGCTATCATGCCTACTGCAAATGACCTTGAAAATTCTTTTTGCTCATTTTAAATGACACTCCAAAGAAGTCAGAAAATGATAAAAAAAAATTTTTTTAACAATAACTTCATAATTCATGTAATAGAGGGTTAGAAAAAATATATACATTTTTAACATTAATTAATTGGTACAAGGATAGGCTTTTAATCACTGTCAAGGAAAATCATCACACGAGTTTTAGTAGAACGATAAGGAAATATTTGAAACTTTGTATTGGCTTACAAGATAATAAAAGACGTAACTAAAAAATAGTATTTGGTGACCAGAAATCGAGTTTAATCATGTACTTACGATTGTTATAATGTAAATGATAAATATCCCACACGATCTAAGGTGTTAGGGCAACAACTCGAATGTAGCGGGTTCAATCCCGCCTGAGGCATGGATGTTTGTGGATTTTAACTAGGCGTATAGGCCAAATGGTGACGGGTCGAAGTCAAAAGTCACTTTACTGGCCCATACAAAATAACGGTTACTAAACATTGCAGGTAATGTAAGTGAAAATATATTCTCAAGTAAATAGAAAAAAATAATTTAATCTCTTCAATCCAATATCTTCGAGATTGAAAATATATCATTGCATTTTTATTATCCAGAATAAGTCAACAATTAACCGGAGCAAGTATACAACCGCCCCGTGGGAGGTCTTAATAGATGGATGCATATACCAAGGACTAGGGAGTAATAGGACCGCCAGCTGAAGGGAATTGAACGGTATTAATTATAGATGGGGAGTAGTATCGAACTATAGTCGTGTCGTGTCATCTTCAGGTCAGTAGGTGAACTATACAACTAAGGACTAGGCTGGCCGGTAACAAATAGCTTCGGTGAACTTTGTGCCTATTCGGAAAGCACGCGTCCGCTCCCACAGAAAGGCTCACACCACAACAATAGCGTCAGAAGTAGGAGCATGGTAGGACTTGGAATGCTGCTGCTTGGGGTTGTGGTTCCCTGAAGTTGTTGGAGCAACATTTAGATTATTTGCATTTACTATATGTTCTACAGCGCAATCCCCTAACAAACATAACTAATGTCAACACATTATAAGACTTTGTTCTGCTTCCTGAAGTCGAAATATTGACAGAGATGAAAGAACAATTTCCTTTTTTCATTTCCCAAAGACAAAGATAGCCCGGCTCTAAATCCATTATGAATGGTCGTTGACCCGGTAGATTTCTGCCTGCGGGTCACCAGGTGGCACTAGCATGCAATTATCGCCCTTAGTTCAAACTATTGTCGCTTATGCGAGCTGGCAATCCTGTACTCCCTAATCCTTGCATATACTTTTAAGCAACGAATAATTCATCAGTTTCTCAAATACTCGCATATCTTCCTGTGGGAAATTTTATGATTTTTAACAAATTATATTTCAGTTTCCGTTTAGTAGGAGTCTGAGTCGGGATATATTTTCAACTAATCTATACTCTTGTTAGGTAAACATGTTTTGTTTTTTTGTAAAGAAATGTACAGTAATAATAATAGTCCTTTTTATGGTTACGTAAACGTGATATTGGAGATTTTTTTCCCACTGTCTGTTACGATTGCTGTTCATTCTGTGCTACTGTGAAGTTAGTTCATTCTATAGTTTATGTAAACTTCTTCGGTAGACGTACCCATTGTTGTGAATTAATTGGATTCTAATTTTTCTTGTAGTTAATGATGATAGTGACGACAGTGATGCCCCTCGAAGAAAAAGAAGCGTAAGGCCTTGGGATGTATCTAGCAGTGAAGAAAGCGATGAAACCTGGGGAAGGAAGAAAAAGAGGTATGCTACTGGTAGTAAATACCTTAATTTACAATCAAAGCGAGTCGCAAAATCAGGAAAATAAAATTAGTGGATCAGTGGGATGAACTAACAATGTGGGAAGTATTTCAGACCACGGACAGAACTACACACTATCTGTAAGTTCCATTGGATGTGATTGTTCATGGGAAGTCCCTTCTACCATTACTCTTGACTGAGGTTTTCCACGGTGTATCTTAGTTTACCATACCACAAATGAGCTTCCAGTCCCTGCCCCCCTGTAGAGTGATTGCCGAGGGACGTCATCCCTTTAGCGTGATCTACATCTGACAACTTATTTGCCAGGAATGAGTTCGTATATACGAAATGTTATGTATTATTTTAATCTACAAAGTGTTCTTATGTAATAGGTTTCGTTAATATGTTCGTTGGATTACTTTATATCGGAGTTATTTTACTGTTGTGTCTCACAAAAGTCGAATGTTGCCTAACATCTGTTTCCACATGTTTCTTCGTCGTGTTTATTTTGAAGTTCAAATTCGGGACCATTCTAATTATAAGAATGGTCCTTGCCACAAGCGACCTAGTTCGGTATTATTGCTAATGGTGTAATAATACATGCTAATCCTTCAAATTAATAACCCTGTAAATACTAAATGTCGTAAGTCAGGGAAGATGAGTCGCCGTGGCTCAGGCAGAGTAGCGCGTCTGACTACGAATCGGGCAGCCCGGGTTCAAATACCGGCTAGGACAGTGTTCCCATTCCTGGCGCTCAGAGGTGCACTCAGCCTCCTATCAGATTGAGTACCAGTGTCCTCGTTACTCCCTGGGCACGTTGGGAAGGTAAAGCCGGTCGAGCGTGGGATTCACCACCCCACCTCACTTCGTACCGTAGATCGAGAATATGTAGAGCGCTACTACCTCCACATCAGCGCGTGCGTATACAAACTTCGTACAAAGTCGAATATTCTCCGAAAAGGTGCTGAGAAACAAAAGGATGAATCACTACGTTTGAACGAGAAAGAAGCTTGCTCACTTGCAAAAGGACGTAAATCTACTATAAATTCTAATGTAAGTATGGTCTGTATACTGTAGTGTCATCAGATTGATTTGGGTTGCTTTGCTTCACAGAAATTTATTCTGTTAGGAAGAATTTTATTCTGAGTTGCTTTTTTTCTTCTTCTTTTTGTTATAAGTCAGCCCCCCCCCCCTTCTTTTTTACTGATAGAAGTTTGACCTATATCTGGATTTGATTCTTTTTGTTTTGGAGGTGTAAAGTAAATAATTAATAAATGTGGATTTGTTTCTTTGAAAACAATACAAAAAGAACTCTGTGGCTGTGTCGCGAGTGGGGAGGCCACTTTAAAAAGTTCTTTTTGTATAAGCTGTTTTCATAGTTATCACTTACTTTGATCAAGCATTTCCAATGATATGTTTACGTATGTTGTGGGCATATGTATAGAAAAAGTGTTAAATACTCTTTGATAAGTTCTGGAAAACTCCATGATTTTAAATTGCATTAAAGTGGGGGAATCGTGTTCTAACTATTTCTGTGCATTCCCCTAAGTTTAATAACTGCTACCCATTATATTTGGATTTTCTTATTTCTTCGATTAATACCGTGTTTACTCGCATAATTTACGCACTTTTTAGACGAAAAATATTGTTTTAAAATGAGCGTGCGTAAATTATGCGCTAAATATAAAAAAAATGAACATAACCTGAATTTTTCATAATCAAAATAACACCGAAATACGCATTTTTTTTTTGGTAGCAGAGTTGAGATTAGCGCACTTCCGACCCTCTGCCTTCATTATTTTAACTGTTGTACGAAAGTGTCATACACAGTACTTGCTTTGAAAATGTGTTCTCAAAACTATAAAATAACGAGTTCAAGATCGCTGCAGAAAAGTAAGTTGAGATGCTAACTGGTGTGTGGGAAGAGAAGTGGTGGCGTGGGTGAATGACTCACTGTCTGGGAATGACAAAATTGCGCCATCTTCAGTATAGAAAGGAGACAGAGGGAAAATTAGAAATCGAAACTTCGCTGCGTGGTATATGCGAGATAGTGTTTTTCGTCCCTTTTCCTTATCACACAAAAGGCCCGTGCGCAAATTACGCGAGTAAATATGGTACATATATATTCCATTTTATTACACACATTTGGCTATCTCCTTTCATAGATCCTTTGCGAGGTGCATACACCCATAGGTGAATGTGTTGTGGCAATTACCTTATCTGTATTGAAAGGAGATTGTAAATTATTGCGGCTGTGTGGGGATGGAGATGTGAAACTAAAATATGGAAACCTTTTTAACTGCTCTCTAAGGTGTGTCAGCGTTATTGTATATTTATTTACTATGTGTTGTAAATATAATTTTTTAATTTGGTCATGAAAAAATATAATTTCATATTCTTAATTTTTATGGCAGAAATTTCGAACTGTACAAGCATGGTGCTCATTCTACAACATTAACATTGATTTAATTTTGTAGGAGACAAGCAGTAGTTTCGAGAAGGTCAAAATCTAAAAAGAAGAAGAGATGGGACTCTGAATCTGACCTCGAATCCTACAAGAAAAAGAAGAAAAAGAAATCCAGAGTAAGTAATTCCGTTCGATGTATTCTTCATTTTTCTTAATTAATTTTGCTTTTATAATAGCTGGAAGCTGTAATAATGAATAGTTTACGATTAAATATTTATGGTGTGAGTAGCTGTACAGTTCGTTGTGACACAATAATGGCGCGTATTTTAAAAATTTTGTGACTGCCCCGCTACAAAATTTTAGCGTTAGCGTTTCTGACTACGGATTGAGGAGTCCCGGATTCGATTCCTGGCAGTGCCAAGGGTTTTTTTTTTTTTTCCAAAGCGTGTCGGTCTGGAACGGTGCCCACCTAGCATCGTGATGCAATTGAGGAGCTGCTATGAGGCGATCACAGTGAGAGCTTCGGCTCTCCTCTCCCAACCCATCTGGTCAGCTTGAGAGCAGTAGACCAACTGCTCCCTCCCGGGAGAGGCCTCATCCAGTAATGGATTGAATATAGCTGTGATTTATTATTATTATTTTAAAATTTTGTAACACAGGTATTTGTTTCGTTGATTTAACTCTTACGGAGCGGTTATGTTTCGATGAATGTCCCTTTCGGTAGAAATTCATATACAGTACAATATACTCTATATCAGGGTTTCTCAACCTTAGGAGCGCGGGTTGTCTGCAAGGGGGTCGCGAGGGGAGGCGAAAAATACATTTAATTAGGATTTTGAGGCTAAAATCAATACATTTCAATGAAAGTATTTTATTTTACTCGATTTTGTAATTAATAAAGCTAATGTAATTTGTTGAATAGTTTTTCGATAATATGATTAGGATATTTATGAACAAATACAGCAAGTCAACTGTCATGTCTTCAAATGAAAAGTAAATATTATACAAATAAAAAAAGACAAAATGAATTAAAACGTTAGGAAAGTTCGCACAAATTTACAATTAGCGTGAAATCTGAACTTTTTTTTTTAAAATCAGTTTCAAAAAAATGTTCCGGTTCAATTTTCGTGATACACATTATCAAGTAATTTTCAGTTGTACGTCAAAGGTTAGGTACCCTAAATACTACATTTTTAATGTACAGACTCTTTATTAAATCGTGTAAATGAGAAACAGATTTGTAAAATTTCACTGTATTAATTTCACTCTGTCAACATTTAGAAGAAACTCGTATTGAATTTGTGAATTTAAGGTCGCAGAATGAGGCACTTTAAGTAATTCATTTTTGTAAGAAGCTCTGAGGGGCTGTCAGACATCTTGTGAGTATGGGTGTGACGACCCCGAGCTTATATTAGTCATACTTCTTTCTGACTGACTCTCTGATTTGCTCCTCATTTCATCTTTCGTTTATCCTATACTCTAATGTGTTTTATTTTTAATTAGGCTAATGTGTTTATGTACTTAGGGTCTGATATTTAACTAAGTTTTGAAATTACCTGAACTTCAATATATATTTTTTAAGTATTTTATTTCAAATAAAGCCTTTTTAAACGCACAGAGGACCCAGTTTCAACTATTATGACTTACCTGAAAGTAAGGTTTTTAATGTCGTCCTCTTAAGTAGTTGCTTCAATTAATTGAATAGGTTCGGAAGGGCTCTCGCTTCGTCTTCATGCCATCGACGTTGAGATGTATTTTTTTTTTTAATTTATTATTATTATTTTGTGAAATTTGATTGTGAAATAGTGTAAATACTATACAACCAGATAATTTACTGAGATATACTTCTCTTAGGTACCACTTACTTATTCGAGATTAGCCCATTTCGAATTTTAACACATCTGTGCTTACCTGTACATACAATATTGTTGATAATTCTTATACTCGAACAGGAATTTGTAAATACGACCTAAATACATTTTACCTACACGTGGCAGATATTCGACTCCAGTTCTTACAATTTAGCCGTAGTCGTTCAGACTTTTATATATATATATATATATATATATATATATATATATATAACAAGTTCTTGGTGTCTAGCAACAGTGACAGCGGAGTGAATTAAATATAGTGGATTTTACAGTTAAACTCAAGTGTTTCGGTTAATAAATAATACACATCTTTTCACATACTTACGTATACATATTTATTAAACATCACATACAATATAATCTCACCAAAAAAAAACTACAGACATACTTAAATTATATCTCTACGACGTCCAGAAGACGGAGAGGGAGCCCTTCCAAAAGGCCTAGCCAATTCGTATTGAAGCAACTACTTAAGAGGACGACATTAAAAATCTTACTTTAAGGTGAGTCATAATAGCTGAGGTGAAGTGTAATTGAATTTGAATTGCTTTTATTTTTTGTGTTTAGGCAACTTTATCTTAGTCGGGTAATTGTTAAAATAAACATACTTTGTTTGTTTGCAAGAAGAATGCTATGAATTATTCTGTTGTTCTGTCAATAAACATCAATATATAAATATAAACATAAATTAATACATGGTATAAATGCATTGGTGTAAATAAAGTAAATGGCATTCGCCATCAAGAAGAATATGCAGTAAAATGTAACCGTGCGAAATAACGTGTGTTTGGAAGTTGGATTTTAAATGCACGTGAATGCCTCATTTTAAATTATTTTTTTAAAGGCTATTGGTTAGTTTCACTAAAATTTTGCTAACAGTTTCAACTGAATATACAAAAAGGTAAATTATAATTCCTAAATTTTGGATCTGATAAATGAACAAATTTTTGTTTTAAACTTGATTAAAAAATATCAGTCATTTTGTGTGTTTGTTTGTTATTCTCAACTTCACAATTTTCTCAACTGCCTTCTGGTAGGGGTATTCTACTTTGTTTCCTTGTTTAAAATCTCTGGAAAACATACATTTTAATTGGTACATAAATATTTTTGAAATGTTCTATAATAACGTAAAGAAATAGTATGTGCTTGGTATATGATTTTTTAAATTGATAAAATAAACATTCTTTGTTTTTTTGCAAGAAGCAAAATGTTATAAATTAATTAATGACCTGGGAAAGGAAGAAAAAATTGACCTGGAAAAAACCTAGAATTTGAAAATTAATATTTCAGTAGATACCCTGTTGAGAAACGCTGGCCTATAGTATAGTAGCTGATATGCCTGCCTATTGGGGCGGGGGCAAATATATTCGGTAGGAATCCCACAAATTATGATACCTAAAAGTTTAGATGTTTGGACGATCTTTGTATGGTCAAATCAATAAAACGTGGAGAGTTTGGTACAGATTCGTAAAACAATATGGATTTCAGATGTGTTAATTTCTCCCAAATATTAGGCCCTTCAGTGTGTTTTATATACAGGAATATGAGACATAATCTACAATCTTTCTAGAGTCAAACGAGTGTCCGTGCAAAATTTTTGGAGAAAATTTACCAAGCTGTGTGGCATTGAGGACCCACAACGTGTTTGGTATTTACCCACGCGCATTACCATGACGTTGAATCCAGCGCTGTTCTTCCCAAGCGTTCATTTCTTTCTCACTGCCTCATGAAGACGTTTCATCATCTCCAGATAGTAATCCTTAGTGACTGTTTGCCCTAGTGGAAGAAATTCATAGAGAATATAGTTAGTAATGTGGTAAATGTTTAATAAGCTACCTTCAGTAAAAAAGAATGAAATTGTTTGCAATTATACTTAAACTTTTTTTTTTTCTTTGAAGGTCAGATATGGTTTGGATGACGATGACATCAAACCAAAAAGGAGAACACGAGGTAGAACGATCAACTATCAAGAAGATTTTGATAGTGAAAGTGAAGAGGTGAGTTCATGATGAATACGGGAGTTTGTTTCAATGATTAGCCTCTAACCCCTTAAGCACTTATCCCGAGTTATCTCATGGCTTTTCAGCAATTCTCAGATCGATTTTTTTCTTTTCGGCGAAAGAGGCCGTGACATAAATTACTAACAGATGTCATTAGAAGCGTTGTACGTCAGCGCCGCAATCTTTTTTTTTTTTATTATTATTATTAGAACTTCGTTTCTCGGTAATTCGCAACGGGGGAAAGTTGCTGTATAATTATGAGCAACAGAAGTCATTTTCATGGTCTGTAAAAGTGTAAAAATGGAGTATTGAGTGCCTCGGACGATGCAGTTACCGACCGTAAAGATTCTTCTACATATTACAGTAGAAGAATCAGGTAACGGCAGTCTAATGCGGATGACCTACAAGCAGCATTAATGGGGGTTCCGTTACAAAGGTCTCGTGTTTTGTTCCCTCCTACCCCCACGATATCCATTTACAGGAAAACCTGGTGTCAACTTCAATGTTGATGCAGGTACATTTTTTTTTTTGTGTACTAGAAGTAAATTTCTCTGTGGCCGTCGAGGGAAGATATTTTCGGGATTTAAAATTCAAAGCAATAGCTGAAATATTTTAACTTCGAATTAATAGTACGTGAATAGTAATGAAACGTATTAGCGAACGAATCAAAATTCCTATCTTTTTCCATAGATAAAAGTCATGTGTGAAGGAGGAACTATATGTGGATGAGAAGATATTAAACCGAAGAATGTATGAAAACTTTGCATGAATGAAAATATCTCGCATTTAATTAAGTTTTACGTTCCCAGTTTAGGCATTAAGAAGGCGTTAATTGAAGAAGTTGACAGTTTGTTTTTATTGTAATCAATGCCTAAATTTTTATTATTCTTAGATTTGAAACTTCCATATACTAAATTTTGTGTGTGCACTTAATATGCCAAAGTCAGTCATAACAGATGCATTGTGTTACTGGACGGTTTAGAAAGGGATGTGACCCCGTTACATGCAGGGGTATTGTGATGTACAGGAGAATCTTCATTATTTCTCGATTAACGGATTATCCTCCAGTTTTAAAATTTCCTTTTTGCCGTCTGTTCTGAACGAAGCAAAATGTATTTGAATCTGCCGAAACAGTAATCTGATTTTTTGGAACAAGAAGATGACACTTCATTTCGAGGTATTCTTGTCCTCACAAGAATTAGGATGGAATTGGAACAGAATGTTGCTAGTATGCAGAAAATAAGTACACACATGTTCAAAGAACGTAAAAGTTGTTTTTCGGGATTTTATAACTTGAGCAACTATAAAGGATAAAAAACATTAAAAGCATAACCGAATTTTACATGTATAGTAGATACTTTATCTTTAATTGAGACTTTTACATGCAGGGCTGCGGAGTCGGTACACCGAAGCTTCGACTCCGACCCTATAAAATTTGTAATGTATACTTCCTTACATTAATTGATAAACGCAGTGTACAAGTCATTTAATCACTGTCAAGGAGAATTATCAGACTATTTTAGAACCTTGCTAAGCAAGTATTAAACTTCATATTGGCATACAGAATGATGGAAGATATTACTAAACATGGCACCTCGTGTCTAGAAATAGTTGAATAATCGACGCAAGATTATTATAATGCAAATAGTCGACTCTGCAGCTCGACGATTGTTATAATATAAATTAAAATAGTTTTTATTTATTCATTTAAATAATATATATCCTAGGTACAGCACGTGATAGCCATTTTACACTAGGAAATAAAGAGACAAATAAAAATAAATACGAACAAATAAACAAAAACAATAAATATAGTATGATCAAAAACGAATATAATAGATATAATAATAAAGATAGTTCCGCTATATATCGTAAAAAAAGTTTTGTAAAGGTTAGTCAGTCAGTGATAAAGGTATAGAAAGTCTTTATTAAAAATGATTTCTTTTCTAAAAATAATCTTGGAGTTTTGTTGTAGAAGTAGTCGTTACACTTGTTATTAGCTTTCGGAACATGTAACTTAAACAAGGGAAGAATTACATTTGTACGAACATTACAATACTCATAATTGTTACAGTGACTCAGTAGTAGAGTGCTCATGGGTTCTTCGGGTCGATCCCGGCTCATACCACGTGCCCTCTGTGGTCGACAAGCACCGCGTGTATGTGTTTTCTAGTTCTCTTGTTTCCTCTCACTTTCTGTATTCCACCAATTCTTTCATCATCATCATCATCATCCATTCGGCCTGAGCCAAAGTTGCCTATAAGCCTTAAAAGCTCAAATTCATAATTTTAAAAGGAATCTAAAGTTTAAAAGTTTACGGCGGGCACGGAGGTAATTTAGTTGAAGGTTGGAAAGAATATTAGTTTTGGAACCTAAACTGATAAGAAAAGTGGAATTAATCGACTCGGTTTCTTTGAAATTGGAAATCTCTAATTGCGTTTTTATTAGCCACAATAAGGAAACAACTAACCGCTACAAGAACTGCCTCGCGAGAGTTCTTCTTTATTGATGCAGTTAAGTAAGGATTAACTCGGAATCCGCGAGAAGACATAATCCTATGGGTAACCTTTAATTTTTAACGAATTATGCTACAACTTCCATTTAGCAGGAGTCAGAGTTTGGAGTCGGTATGTTTTTGACGACTCCGACTTCAGGAAGGCAATAATTACTTCCGACTCCACAGCCCTGGTTATTTGTACACAAATATATAGTTTTTAGAAGCATAATACACAAAATAAAACATAAAAAGCACGATGCTCTTGAAACATTTTTCTGTATAGAGGAATTTCAAGTATTCTGGAAGGAAGCAAGAAAACTATTAGCAATGGCTTAATAATTTTAAAAATGTTCTAAATATTAAAAACGAACATCCAGTTATTTGTAAATTTATCGTGTAATTGGCAGGTTGTACAATTATTTCGTTGCACTGTTACATCATCGAAACGTATAATTATTTTGAAATTTAACGTCTAAAAATAAGTATATTTAAAAAAAAAAACTTATTTACGAAAGATGAAAAATTTGTAGATGTTATTCTTTTCCTCTTCGTGTCGAATTCCGTTAGATTAATCTACCACCTAGTGGTGCAGAAAACAAACAAAACGAAAGATAGCGAGCCATGTTTACTGTTGCAACAAGGTAGAAGTGAAAGATGTATATATATATATATATATATATATATATATATATAGAGAGAGAGAGAGAGAGAGAGAGAGAGAGAGAGAGAGAATGAAATGGTAAACCAGGTAGAAAAAGAGGATATCTACGTGGTAGATTCTTGAGACAGATCTACAATAACAACACAAACACAATAGAAAAGCAGTACGTTTCGCAAAAGTGTTTTCAACTTGTAGGACAGAGCGGACAGGTGCGGGGCTAGTGTTAAGGAAACGCCATATTGTAAACGGGTGCAGGGTGACAGTGTGGCCAGGTTATGGAGGCGGGAAAATGACTAGATGGGACGCAGAAAACACCAAATGAAGAAGAAAGTGCGACGGTTACTAGAAGCAGGTAAGGGGCTTCCTGAAGGAATCAGAGGGGAGGGGAAAATAATAATAAAGATGAAGGGGAGAACGAAGAAACAATATAGAAAAATAGAATAAAAGTGCAACTAGAGACGGAACGAAGAAATTGCGCTGCAGGAAGTTACAGGCAGTTAAGGCCGGGTTCATGGTTGGCGGAAAGGATAGAGATGCAGTCTACTCCCATCTCTTTCTAACTGTGGCAGGTGAGTCAGGGTTCAGGACTTTCAGAATTCTGACTCGAAAGGTTTCGTCAAATGTGCAGCCGTGATAGGAAGTGTGTTCAGGTATGGCGAGGTGCGCAAGTTGATAATTGGAGGAGTAGTGATGGTTGTTGATGCGGTATGTTAGAGGAGTTTGGGTTTCGCCAACGTAGAAGGCGGAACATAGGTTACAGAGTAGGAGATAAATGAGGTTGGAAGATATGCAACTGCCGGAGTATCGGAAAGAGTACGTCTTGTGAGTGACAGGATGTACGAAGAAAAGACTGGGATCAAAAATAGGACAAGTTTTGCAGCGCGGTCTATTGCACTTGCCAGGTTTGGGGGGAGGGAGCGGGATTGGTCCAGTTCTCGTGAGAATCTTGTTGAGGTTCGGAAGTCTGCGGTAGACAATTTTGGGGCACGACGGGAAGACTTTTAGTTTCAGGTGAAGCAGTGAGTATGGGGTGTGCCAGTTTGAGGAGCTTTTTGAGGGTCTGAGGTGGTACTGGGTGAGAAGATCGGGAGCGGAGGGAGCTACGCGTGGAGGTCGGTTGGAGTTGGGATGATTACGGACACGGTCCATTTGTTTGCGGATGAGGTGTTTGGGATATCCACGGTCAGTGAGAGCTGAGGAGAGGGTACTGAAATAGTTTTGGAGCAGGTGATCAGAGGAGCAGATGCGGGAGCCCCGGATATCAACAGCGTTTGGTATGGTATGGATGGGAGCTGTTGAAATGGAGATACTGCATATTGTTGGTAGGTTTGATGTGAACGCCTGTCTCAAGTCGTTTGTTCTTGAGCCATATCCACATCAAGGAAAGTTACTTGTTTCCCCGAGAAGGACAAGGTGAACTTGAAGTGGGAGGTGCAGTTGAGGTTTTGCAGAAATGTTTTCAGAGACTAGTCCGTGGGCCCAGATCAAGCACATATCGTCGATATAGAGGAAGTCAGGTGAAAGGTTTGAGAGTTGAGGTATTGGGTCTCCAGGCGTCCCATGAAAAGGTTGGCGTAGGAAGGGGCCATGCGAGTGCCCATGGCTGTGCCTTTGATTTGCAGGAAATTGTGGTTCTCAAAGTGAAGTTGTTCATTGTGAAGACAAACTGAGCTAGCTGAAACAGAAATGGTGTACTGGATTTACGAGAACTGGGCTTTTTGTATATCAGTACAGTGGACTTTTTGTAGACTGATAGTTTTACAAAGAGCATAATGTCTGAAAATAGAAAGCATAATTTACGGCTGTATGAAGCACAATGCTGATTGCTATATTTATAAGGCTTAAATAAAATGTGCTGTTTATCCGTATTTTGGGATCAACCGTTCTTCCTCTCCCCTTCATTACGAGGGATAAGCAAGGTTCTACTATGTTAGAAAAAACGGAAACTCGTAACTATTTCTAGGAGTACAATGTGTCTCCTTTGCTATTCAAGCAGTAATGTTATTTATTGATTTTGATACTTACTGAAAATATTGATAACGTACTGGCATTAGTCCCTGCTTAAGAGATTATTCCATACTACTTTTGTAAACTACAGTGTGTAAACTGCTATGGATGCTTCCAGAAAGAGACCGAGCCGCCGTAGATCAGTGGTCGAGCACTGATGTAGCCTTCAGGAGGTCGTGGGTTCAATCCCAGCGGCCGACCATTCTGACCAAGGATTTTTCCTCAAGTCACACCAGGCAAATGCCGGGATGGTACCTTCAACTTAGGCCCTGGTCGACACTTTCCTGCATCCTTTCTCCTCCCCTATCACGACCTGAGCCTTAGATGCCTAAATGCCGTAAATAAAATTCAAGAGTTTCCAGGGAGAAAAGATGGCATTAATTTTCCAAATGCACAGTTTCGTCATTGAACCAGGGATGGGAATAGAGTTTACGGTATCATTTAAATGCCTTTCTTTCTTTTCTTGATAATAGCGAGTGAGATTATAAAGAATAGCTTTTCGTCAGGAAAGTTCTTCTTTGATCTCCTATCTCTATAATTGGTAGAGTTTAGAACTTATATGTAGATTTTCGATAACTTGTACAAATAGCACACTTGTTCAACTTGCCAGGAGTTACGCTATTTAGAAATTATTTGTTCTAGGGTTTGTAATGTTTGAAATAAGTGAATGCGTGGTATTTTTTTTTTTTCGGTTATAGTATTCTCAAAATGCAGTGCCTGCAATAATGAGAATAACTTACCAACAAAGGATTGAAAACAACAAATGAAACGATACCATGGAACTTATAGTTGATGATTGCTCTCGTCCTAGAAAGTAAAAATTGAGCTCCAAAATAATCTCCTGAGTCTTATGACTATATAAAATTACAAGTTTACCTTATATCATTTTAATTTGTACAGCGAGGGACAAGTTAAACATGGTTTCACATCACAACCAGGAGCGTCATCGTCATCGTGATAACGACAACCATCATCATAACCATGGCCATCGTCATAGCCATGGCCATCATGGATCATCAAATCATGAACAAAATTGGAGAAAACGAAACGCAGACAGCCTGTCAGAGGAATCGCCTGAGCGCTCCAGTAATAATAATAATCAGATAAAATCATCGTCGAAAACATGCCATCACGCAAAATCAAGCAACTGTCCACATTCTCCGAAGAAAGCAAGATTGGAGATGTCTGACGACGATGACGTACAAGAAGACGAAGGAGAATACTCAAGAGACGAGAGCACACCGGTTGATGATGATGACGGTACAGGTGATGAGGATGATGAATATGAGGATGAAGAATATGAGGATACGGGTGAGGAAGAAAGCTATACTTCACCCTCTCCTTCTCCTCCTCCTACTAGAAGAAATTGCCAAAGGAGTAAGCCAAGGACTGGAAATTTCTCAGCGCCAACAAATCAGACACCAGTAGCTCACAACTCACGTCCTCGAATAGGCAATACGAACAGAAAATCTGAAACAAAAGCAGGCAGAAATAGCCAAACAGGTGACTGGAACAGCAGCAACAATAATCATTATGATGGCGGCAGCCTTGAGAATTATTCAGCAGACAATTCTTTTAGTTGCGCATCACATCGTCGAGGACCAAGTCAATCTTGTGACAACTTAGATCGCAAAAATTTCCATAAGTTTGAAGGCGACAGCTCTTTGGATGATTTACGGCCACCACACCCTCTAGGACGAAGGCGATCTTCAAGTGATCTTTCAGATTGGGGAAATCGAAGTGTAGGAAGAGACAAAAGCAACAATAACAACAACAACAATAAAAAGTATACGAAGAGCGATGTGTTGAAGGTGCTGCAGGACATTCGATTATTTCTTTCGATGATAGAAGCCACTCAACTTTTCAACATTGAGGCTCTCAAACGACATCTAGGTTCCGATGGAACCAATGTGGTGGTTTCTTTCTGCAGCAGCTTTGAGTGTGCTGCCAAATGGTCAATCAGCGATTCAATGCATCCAATGGTGGACCGGGGGGAAATCGAACTACATGCTCCACCTGGATGCACGAAAGATAAGGCAATACAAAACACTTCTGAGAAAATTGTAACCGAAGTTTTCGACAAAGAAAGAGCGAAAAAAGCTTTGATACATTTGGTGGATAAACTGATAGAAAACGATGGCTTTCAACAATCGCTCACCAACTTTCTGAATCTAGGCAAGTAAGAAAGTACCACCAAAATGATTTATGTACATCTTCATACCTACTACTAGAGAATGTGTCTTAAAACTCCATGAGTTGTTTTTGTTTCTCCGTAGTTATAATGTTTTTCGTGCTAACAAACTAGCAATAAAGTTATCTTTCGTTGAAAGAATAATTGTTTTTTAATTAATAAGTCTTCGTACTTATTTTAAAATGAGCTAATTTTCTTCTTAATATTAAGGAATATAATAGGAACTGGTACGTTACAAAGATTATACTTCAACACGGTGGGGGGTGTAATTGTACGAAGCTACTTAACGCCGGACTGGGAGGCCACTGATCGAAGCTACCAAACCTAATATTTTTCACTTCGTTAGGGTTGTTTCCAACCAGGTTACAAAGAGAGAAATTTCTATGGGATTTAAAGAACGTATTTTTTTCCAAAATTCTAGGGAAAATTCAACCAGAAGCGAAGATTTTTATTCTCTCCTGACATGTAGTAGAAACTGCATAGGCTTCGGTAAGCTATTGTAAATGTTCCTCTTTTATATAATTCTATTTATTATTTAAGGTGTTGCTTGCCATGTATATCTATGAGATTTCCTTTTCCTAATACATTACCAGTAAACAGCCTCCTCCAATCATTAAGATACAAGGTAATACGGCATATGTTCAAGATGATGATGATGATGATTTTGGTGGCGGCAGCCCTTGGTTGAAAATTCCCTACCATGGGCGTAAGGTTGATTATACTACTTCGGTATATTTTCCGCTACGACATAGCTCTCGAGCAATAACATATCAAGTGGGGTGATGTGGCAACTCGAAGAAATAGGTTCTATCCGTAAGGTTCCCAGCAGTGTGAAGAAAGCTAACGAAACAAAGTACGGTAACTCGACCGAAGCTTGCTGGGAAGGATCCGTGTTTTAACTCCTAGTACAGGACATCCCTCGAATGCTGCCTAACGTTTCCCTGCTAACTTTACAGAGTTTATTTCAAAACAATATGAAGTTCGATCAGGTGTTCCCCAAGGTTCAAATTTAGGACTCCTTCTATTTCTTATATTCATTAATGACTTACCACATTGTATTATGAACTCCAAAAAAATGCTATTTGCTGATGACCTAAAATTATATTTGGAAATATCCTCCATTGAAGACTGTGATAAACTTCAGTGTGATTTAATCAATGTTGCTAAGTGGTGTGAAAAAAACAATCTTGTTATAAATGTTAATAAATGCAAGACTGTCTCTTTCACAGAGCTTAAAAATAAGTATAATTACACATACGCAATTAACGGTGTTCATATAAACAGTGCCAATTCAGTAAAAGATCTGGGTGTAATCTTTGATTCTCATCTAACATTTAATACGCATATTGTGACCATGAGAAATGAAGCCTACAGAAACTTAGGATTAATTGTCAGATTAGGAAAGGATTTTAATAATCCGCAGGTTCTTAAATTACTGTATTTCAATTATGTCAGATCTAAATTGGAATACGCATCTGTAGTATGGAATCCACAATGCAGTAAATATTCTAGGACCATTGAAATAATTCAGTCAAAATTTTTTAGATTCTTAGCGTACAAACAAACAGGTTTTTATCCAAAATTTGATTCATCGTCGCTACTGGCAGCCAACTTTGATCTTCTGACCTTGGAGAAAAGAAGAATTATTAATGATATTGTATTTCTTTCTAAAATATTTAATAATGAAGTTGATTGTACAGACTTAACCGCAGCTTTTTGCATAAAAGTTCCCTCACTTAGAACTCGTATGCGAAACAATGAGTTTTTCTTCTGTCACAAGGCCAGAACAAATTCTATGTTAAAGTCTCCCATATCGCGAACTTGTACTGCTTATAATAAGTATTTGGAAACAGATAACGAAATAGATATCACCAATAGGGCAAAAACAGGCATACGCTCTAGAATGATTCAATATTTGTCAATATACTAACTGAAACTTTATTTTGTGGTAACTATATTAATGTTTTGTTCTACTTTATGCAACGGAGAATTATTATGTTAATTTTATCTTGGGAAAATTAGGTTAATGTCTTTGTCTGTGTGATTGGGTTTGTACATTTTTTCTCTCTATCTTGCGGAAACTATTATTATTATGATGACTGTTTTGTTCTATGTGATCGGGTTTGTAAAGTTTATATATATATATATATGTACAACTTGCATTATTTCATTATGCAATGGAAGACTATAATTAGACATTAGTCTGTTGTTTTCCAAATAAATAAATAAACCATCATCTGAATACAGGTATGGGTCCTTGAAAGAAAGCTAAGAACACTCCTTTCCTTAGTTGTTCGACGGATAATATAAATTACTGACGTAATCGTTAGATGCTTGAACTGGAAGTCAAGGTTTCGATTTTTACTTGTTCTCAGCACTGTACGGGCTTCTTGAAATTCGGAAATCGAATTCAATGGATACGTTTCTTTGTAATTTTTCCAAACTTTGAAACTCGTCTCCTGCTCACTATGCCGAAAACGCTGCATCGCCCCCCCCCCCCCCCCCCTTCATGCCCACCTCACCTACTCGCAGGACGCTGCAACATACTAAACGCCTTTTCATCCTTATTTATGAAGATACTTTGGTACTGTTTTCATTTTTAGATTTTGCTTGTCCTTTTTGTAATTTTTACATTTGAATTTGTCCTTGTGCCAGGTTAAAGGATTATCCGCCACCATTTTATCATCATACGTGAAATATTGGACCTGTAAAAGTGACAAAATGCGAAATTTTAAATATGAGAAATACAGCATTCTTAAAAATGTGTGAAAATATAAGTTTAATAATACAAGGAAAGTAGTTTCTATGTTACTAATAAAGAAAATTAGTTTTCACGTTTGCCTAAAAGTCATTTTGCGTCAAGTAATTTCCTGTACCCATCCTGCTTGCAGTACAGAGCGACATGACCGCGATAACATCTCTGGCCTTGTCTTGAGCAGAGTTGCTCAGCCATTATTAAATTTCACCACGCTACCTACAGAAAGCTTGTTTTGCCAAATAGTCGTTGGCGTTAGTACCAGCAAGATCTGGTACACAGACTCACAATTTAGAAATAGGCAGAACACTGATACCATCATCTGTCCTCTTACCTGAATGATGCACTGCATACGGGGTTTTGCACGCTCATCTGCTTGGAAACTGGTACCATTCAAGCGGAGGCAATGGTACTGATTCAGCCTGATGCTATGGGTGTGGTGATATGCAGCAACAGAGTAGTTTTCAGGACCCTATTCACACTCACCCTCTCTTCCACACAGTAAACCTACCACACAGATTTAAGTTGACAATATAGTCTCACAAGTAATCTCATGTTATTTTTTTGACGTTTTTATTTTTATTTAACAAGTAAAAGGATTTGAATTGAACCTGGCCGTACCATTCTATCATTTACTTGGTGTGACCGAGGGAAACACTCAGTCAGGACCCCCCGACACTGGGAATCGAACCCCAGTTCTCCTGATAACAAGGCGAGCTCTTTACCGACTTCTCTACCTCGTCATCTTTACGTATGTATGTGTGCTTCCCTCCTCCATTGGTTGAAAATAATAATTTATTTCGGAAATTGCATTACCACCAACCTTTGGATCATGTCTGAACTTGAGAGGGAGAGAAGGAAGGAAGGGTATTATCTATAGTAGAAACAGATTTCCAGTTCGACGCAGTACCAGTAACAGTCTCTCAGTCTTCAGTACAAGAACTGGAATTCTGCCACGAGTCAGAACCCAGAACTTAGAGGTAGGTTGTCGCGTTCATCTAAAACTATTTCTATTTGTTAGTTTCTCTTATCAAAGGGATGCTTAATACTTTTTTTGTCGTATAGCTGTAACTGGAAGGCGAATTCATAGGCATCAAGAATAATGGGCACTCACAAACACAGCTTAAAATGGAACGAAAGTTCGTATTTATTGTCATTTTTCATCTTTTACGGTTTGAAACAAAATTTCATGAGTCGTATACTTACTGTGTTAGTAACATTATCTTTCTTATTGAAACACACAACCAAATACTTTTCCACATTCTCGTAACTGAATTTGTATCTTCTCTCTTAACAATATATATATATATATATAACTGAAAAATGTTCTCTCAGCATCACATGATGTAAGTGGCATAAATTCTCCTTTGTTTTGGGGCTAGAATCGTGTGTACGTGCTAAGGCTAATAATGCATGTAATTAACGGTTTGATGGAAAACTGTTTTTCCTCCTTTTCGTAATGAATCCTTTATTCTTTCAGGATGCGAGGAAAAGAAGAGGACGATTAAGAAAAGACGAGAGTGAAGATGAATACGTAGCATCCGCAAATGAAGACGAAGACCAAAATCCGATTCAAGATGATGATGATGATGAAGCAAATGAGAGCGGAAACGATTCAGGTAACCTTATTTTAATTTTTTATTTGTAATTTAATTTCTCTAGGCTTGAGTGAGCCCGTGACTTAAGTCTCGTTACATGTGTGAGAGATGACATTGTTCGACGAGCACTCTTCCGGAGGTAATGACGTAACGTAATAATACCAGGGTGGTTGTTTAGGTTCCTAGGATGGGCTACGATAAAGCATTCATCTGGTAAAACCTCAAGTAGCCAGCAGGATTGGAACCTGCTTTTGCACGCCCCCAATTACGTTTCGAAAGACCTGCAATTGTGTTACGGGAGTTGGGTAAGATTCAGTATTTATTTCGTGAAAAATGAACAGAAAGAAAAATCGGTTAAGAAGTTAAATTTATTTCATCAATTTCAGAAATCCCTGTGCTTCTTTTCTAGCGCCCCCCCCCCCCCCAAAAAAAAAAGGAATTGTAGTCTCCTAATTCGACTATCCGTCTGCAATATAGCCGGTAGATAGAAACTTATTTCAGATTCAAATCAGCCACCTTCAGTTACACGGTCGTCTGTAAAGTGTAAACTGGTAACACTATAGCTTTGCTTTATGGTACTTGTGTACTTTATGCACTCACAAGCAAATCTACTGATGGAGGCAGATAAAAATTGTATATATTTTTTTTTCCATCATAGTTAACATATCTAAGCATGTGCACATTCTAATTTTGACCACTCGAGCGCAATTGCTTTAGAAGTTAGCGCTGACATAAAAGTAAAATGATGTCCGTGAAGAGTGATCAAAAGGTGTGGAAATACCATTTTACTTAAATTGCTCATAGAAATGGACAGTAAATAGACAGTCATGGGTTCTGAGTGGTAAGCGCTCCCTGTTGGATAGTATGTTGTTCATGATCGCCGTCTTGATGCAATATTGAATCTCAATAGATTTTATCAGATGGGAAGGTTGTTGTCTAATGTGTCATCCTGGGCTAGAATTTTACTGGAAATACATTTCTGAAGTCAGTTTTTTTTTTTTTTCGTAAATTTATTATCGTGAGTGATAACGGAGATTCATATGGGGGTATTGCGTCAAAAAGACAATTTCGTTTTGAAATAACGAAGAAAATGAAACCCAAATGCATACAGATTGTACCTTCGTGTAGTGCCCTATCGATATGGATTTGTATTCATTTAGGTTTGATTTGCTTCGTTATTTCGAAACGAAATGAGTATTTTCAGGCAGGCGATTACATGACTACCCCCACAGGTGTGTCATAATACATTTACGGCAAAACAGACTTACTTCCCGTAAAATTTTAACCCAGAATAACGTATTACACGGCACTTCCCATTGAAGAAAATCAATAGATATTACATATGGCATCCATGAAGAACATACTCTCCAACAGGTAGTGCCTTCCAACCAGTATCCATTACTGTGTATTTGCCTTCAATTTCTTTCAGTAAAAAAAAAAAAGAAAGGCGTTTCCAAACTTCTTTTTTATCATTCTCCATAGAGAAGAGTCTGACGTTTATATCATCGATACCTTTAAAGTAATTGTGCTCGAGTAACCCAACTTTCCATGGCACACACACTTCGATATTCTAATCATGATGGAACTTTTTTTTTATCATTATTTATTTATTTGTATCTGTCCCATCAGTATGTTTGCTTGTAAATCTGTAATGCAGGGCAGGACATCGACGGAAGCAGGTAGGGAGAATTTTACTTTAGATATAAGTTCAGCGAACCTAATATACTGGACATTTTGAATCGGCTGACATATATAACCTTTTTTAAAAAATTGTATATATTCCACTCAAATGTTCAGTTTTCTTCTTAGATTATCATTTTTTCTTCACCTTCAATACCAATACCCATATACGAATGTGCAAATTCTCGCTAAAATTTTTCTTTACGTCCCCCCCCCCCCCTCCCTCTCGCTCGCTCTCTCTCTGAATTATATTTTAAATTTTGGATTTAAGTATGGCTTGCAAGGCTCAGACCGAATAGGGGAGGGGAAAGGAAAGGATGTGAGGAGAAGCCAGCCAGGGCCTAAGTTCGTTTTGGCGCTATAGGCTGCCGAAACCCCGCGGAAATTAACTTTAGAGCTTGATATTTCCAATATTATTAAGAGTAGAACTGAAACGACACAGTACCCTCAAAGACTTCAAACCTGCTCTATCCACAAATGCATATTCCAAAACTGTGCAATGGGTGCACAAGAGATTCTGCAAACAGATAGAGAATTCCCAGAAATTCTCTGATGTAAAAGTGGCTCGAAATAAGCATGATAGGGACTACCTACGAGCAAATAATAATAATTCGTGTGCGATATCCCCAAACAGATTTCCTTTACGAAACTATTTATTAAAAAGATGTGTTGTTGCATAACGAACAGACGTAAGTTACATACATTGTAAGAAACGTTTAATGTATTTCTAATGAGACCTATTATAGCCCGGTTAGATGGCACAGTGATAACGTGTATTCATACGAGAAGCCGTCGTATTCTTGCTTTTTTGAACCCATATTTACTCCAGAGTATGTCTGGGAATGCCCTACTTCCGTTGAGAAATTCCTTGCATCATCCGTTGCACAATTTTGGAAAATGCCTTTTTGGATAGAGCAGGTTTGACATCATTGAGGGTACTCAGTTCTACTGTTAATGATATTGGAAATATCAAGCTTTAAAATTAATTTTCCCGCGCTTTCGGCAGCCTATAACAGCGAAACGAAGCATTTGTACATCTTCGATGGTCTATTCTTTATCTTATTCTCATGTCAGGAATCTCGTGAGGGTATATGTATATATTATACAACACTAGTCAATAGCCTTTTCACATTATTTGCATCTGGCAATTCTTTTTCCAGATATTCACTACACACGCAAACCATGGTCTGATTTCTGTGTCTTTACTATTCCCTTTTATGTTCAGTACTATATTTTGGCAAAGAACTTAGCGCTCTTTATTAGTAAAATGTGTAGTATATTTTTTATGACATTTAAGTGTCTTGAGGTTTCTGATTCAAGTTTATTTTGGTGTCGTGTTAGGACTGCTCATAGACAATTTTATGTCGTTCACATTTGCCTATTTCCTTCCTTTCATCAAATTTTACTATATTTTCACGTCTCCTCCCCACTCAAATGTTCACACGGAGGTTGTTTCCATTTCTAGAAATTAAATGCATTGTATTTTATTAAAAAAAGAAAGAAAGACGTGGTTATAGCGGTCCAGTTATTTGAGTATGTGGTGGCAGTTGAAGTAGTCGTAATGTTGATGGTGATGATGTACGCGTGGTGGTGGTGGTGGGGATGTATACACTGCCACTAGAGTAAAGGCTCTTGGTTCGACACTTACGTCTCCCCTACCCTACGACACAGACAATTACCTTTGTACACAGTGCTCCTCCGTGACGTCACAATTGTCACCACAAAATGGTCGCTGGTGGATGTGTGTGTGTGTGCAGTAACTCAACCAATGGCACAACACGAATGGCACAACAAAATATATATCACAATTCTCACCTGATCCGCACGCTATGACCTAGCTAACTATTTTTATGCATGCACCTTATCAACTAATTGGGGAACATATAGAAACATGTATAGGTTATGAACGGAATGTATATGCATCATTTTAGCGATTCACACACACCCAAATATTAAACGAGCTCGAGATGCCAATATTGCCACTTTAATTTTAACTTGTATTAATTTTTACTAGAAAAATAGAAAAAAAACAAACAAAATAAAACCACGCTTTTGTCCGACACACTTTTTCTTATGTAGAAGTGGACCGGACCGAACGAATCACGATACGGGAAACGAAAACTCAATTATTTTGTAGCGTTGGCTGCATACATTTTTTTTTTTGTTGTTGTTGTTACACCAAATTGTCTTCTGGGCTTGGAAGCACCAAACAAACATCACATTTGCAGGAAATAACTTGATTTTCAGGAAATCCACTTGCCAGGTTACTTGTAGTAGTTCACTTTGACGAACTTATAATATTATTTGGCCGAACTTATTGAAAAACTTGCCAAAACACAAACTAAAACCGATGCACTCAGATGTCACATGTAGCTCATCATTCTTTGGTGGTCAGGTTGCGAGTAATCTCTCCGCGCTTCTCCAGTCCTCCAAAACATCGACTTTTTCCCACTCTTTGAAGTACACTTTAAATACAACCAAAGGGGGGGGGGGGGGGGCGTTAGTTCAAAGCTGGACGTGGGAACGACCGTTTTCCGTCGATGCAAAGACCCCTTCCCAAAGCACCAACTCTTTCTCGCATCTTCTATACTAGTTACGTCATCCATGAAGAGCGGTGAAGTGAGAGAGGGTTTGCTTCTATTTTGAGTAAACCGGGGGGAAAAAACACTACACTGGGTGTCGTCACATAAACGTAATCACTTCTCACGTTCGCTATGTGTGAAAAAAAAAACAAGTTTTTATCTCGTTGTTGAGAAAATTAGCCATCTTCTTCTGGGAAAATCGGGAGAATCCCTTTTAGTCAGTCTTATGAGTTGGGTTTGGTAGAAGGTGACGCCTGGCAGAAGCGCTGCGAAGTAGGATGCGACTGGACGAGTGTGTGTTTCTGATGAGAGAGAGAAATATAGGTCAATGTTCTCATTCATACAGCTGGTAGAAGAATAAAAAAAAAGTATATGTTGGCTGCAATATCACTGTGGCTGTAATAAAAGCTTCTCGCTGTGGCATCGAAAGAATCTTGCCACACTTTCTGATAGATAATTTCTCCTACAGGTGTGTGTGTGTGTGTATTATTCGTAATGTGTGTTGCATGTTGACTAAGTTAAATTAGAGAAATTATTCTTTTTTTTATTTATTTATTTTCTGGCAACTTACTTTTTTAGAAGTTTTGCATGTTTGATACACTGATTATCCGTCCTTCGTAAATTCTAATGCTTAAACGTACTGATGACATTGTAGAATTTTCTTCGTAAATTTAATTGTTGTTATCAAAAGTCCATACTATGTAAATTACTTAAATTAGTGCAGTATGTATTGATATGCATTTTTTCTCATCTTTTCTAACAGACAAAGAAGACAGATCTGCAAAGACCCCAAAGAAGATTAAACCCTTAAGAATAAAATCAATCAAACTAAAAAGAAATGTAATTCGAGATGACAGCGAAGATGATGAAGACGAGAATGAAGATGAAGGTGAAAATAGTGAAGAGGAAGAAGAGAAGGAAAATGAGGAGGAAGCAGAGGAAGAGATGAATGGTGACAAAGGAAAAGAGAACGATAAACCTGTAGATGAAGGGAAGAAACCTACAGAGGATAAAAGTGGTGAAAAACGTGAGGAAAAGAAAGATGACGCCATCGAGAAACCAGAAAAGATAGTTGAAAAGAACGAACCGAGTCTAAAGAAGACGGAAGTCACTTGGAGAGTGGAAAATAAAGAAAAGGAATGGAGAGTGGAAA
>JAGDQP010009528.1:29581-58695 GCA_022664845.1 Lepisma saccharinum
TGGAGAGTGGAAAATAAAGAAAAGGAATGGAGAGTGGAAAATAAAGAAAAGGAATGGAGAGTGGAAAATAAAGAAAAGGAATGGAGAGTGGAAAATAAAGAAAAGGAATGGAGAGTGGAAAATAAAGAAAAGGAATGGAGAGTGGAAAATAAAGGAAAAGAGTGGAGAGTAGAAAATAAGGAAAAAGAATGGCGTATTGAAGAAAAGAAAGATGTTGAGAGAAAAACCGAAGTCGCTAAACTTCCAGAAACAACGAAGTGTATCATAGAACCAGTAGATAAGGATCTATGTATTGGCACAAAACGATTGCGTGTCACATTTAAAGAAGATGATTCGCCAAGTTCTCTGGCCAAAACTCTGAAAGCAAATAAAGATCTGGGCATACACATTGAGAAGGAAGACGGCGAAGAAGATGATGATGATGATGAAAATTTCATGGGCGAAGATGATGATGAAGACGAGATGGAAGAGGACGAGGAAGACTTGGAGCCAATAAGGACTGATCTAGGTAAACCGGAAACTCTCAAGTCGACCATGGTGGGTATTGGTAACAAGCCGTCAGAATTGATGGAAAGTGACAGTGTTGACGAGCCACCAGTCCCGGTTCCGTTACCATCTGCTCCTACTAGTGGTGTTCCTCCCACGAGTAGTGGCCCTCCTCCGTTCCCGTTTGGTACTCAACAGGGTGGTGTTATATCTAGGTTATTACAACAACCGTTTCCTTCCTCTGCACCAAAATATTTTGGAGCGGGGGAACCGGTTGGTCCAAGAGTTCCAGGGCCACCACCTTATTCAGGGGGGCAACCAGGACATATGGGACAGGGTAAACGAATACCGTACCAACCACCTCGACCTGCCTCTACTTTAGGTTCAGGCCCTATTCCTAATGCGTCTAATTTGCAGGGAATCTATACTGGATCTCGGGCTGGTATGCGTCCTATACCAAATACGTCTGCATTAGTGCGAATGAGGCACGCTGGACAACCTGGTCCGGTTCCGCCTGCCCCGCCAACGTCATCTCATGTTCCTTCACCCCCGTGTCCTCCAATGTTCCATGGAATAGATCCATCTGGTCCGGTTCGACCTGGTGATAGTCTAGGACCAATTCGAGCGCAACAAGTTGGTTCTCCAAATCCATCGACGCCTCCACACATTCCAATGGCCAATCCAATCTCTAAGTCTTCGCATGTACAGACTCCGCACACGCCACCACCACCCCCACCATACTCTCGAGCTGGTATCGCCTCATTACAGCCTAATCTTATGGGCATGCAGCAACCATCACAAGGAGCACCACCACCGCCAGGACCCGTTCGATTCCCGGCAGAAACTCCACCTCGTCCTCCGTATGCTCCTCCCCCTGCACCAAGTAGTCTCGGTAACCATCTGGCACCTACACCGAGGAATTTTCCACCCTATCAGCCGCAGAATTACCATTATAACACTTACCAGCCTCCTCCTCCACCACCTCCTCCTACTACTGCGGTGGAAGAACCAGTGTCAGTTTCACCATCGACGTATCAAGACTCTTCGTATTCAGATCAGTATTCCGAGATGACCAGTGGTAGCAATCTCCAGCGGGGTGAAAGTAGTGCGGCAAGTGGACAGTATGAAAGTGAAAGTAAAGGTGATGATGAAGAAGAAAGTGGCGAGTTTGGGGGTTTAGTGTCCTACTTTTCAAGCCAGAGGGAAGAAGACTTGGATTCGTAGCATACAGCGTCATTGGTGTAATTTAGCCATCAAATGGCAAAGATTGCATCTGTTTCGCGCGTGTGGACGTAAAAGAAAAAAAAAAGTGCTTGTAAAATACAGTAAGATTGTGAGTCAAGAGGGATTGTGTAATATTTTTGTGGAGATGAACGAAGACAGATTATTACGTTTATTTCCTCCTCCTTTCTATAAAAAAAAAAGAAAAAAATGAAAATCAACAGAGAGCAAAACTCACAAAGTGTTGACTCGAATGCAGTTGAAACAAAATGAAATAAAACAGCTAATTAATAAAGTATAAAAGCCTGTATTTTACAAGTTTCGTTTTTTTTTTGTGTGTGTGTATGTGTGTAAGTGTATATACGTGTAAATAAAATTCCACTATGTTATGTGTCATAGTCACTCGATCGACAGACAAAAAAATTTTAAAAATCAGGCAGCACAACTATTTAAGTTTTTTTTTTATGTGTACATGTGACTATGAGTTCATTTTTTTTATATAAATATATATAAATGTATTCGAACTACGTGAAAAAAGATTAAATGAAATCAGTGAATTAAAAAAAAAATATGCAGTGATTGACTTAATATAATATATTCATAAGGAGATGTTATTTAAGAGAAAAAATAATCTACTGTTTTTTGCAGATGGATCGTAGATCAGGTGTTAGTAGAGCAGATATATATATATTTTTTTTTTTGACTTTCCCAATTTTAGAAGAATAAAAAACAGACATACGATGTAATTTGTGAAAACTTTAATGTCATGTTGCATATGTATTTATCATTCTATAGTTAGAGCTTGATATTTCAATAGTGAGAAAAGAGAGAGAGAGAAAAAAAAAAGCATTTGATAATGAAAAAATGGAAGTAAATAATCATGTAATTACCACACCCTTTAGTATGCAGGATATATATATATATCTAACATATATAATTTCTGTTTCCCCCATCCTTGCTATAAATACTTAAAAAAACTGAATATTTTATTGCATTTAATGCCAGCAACTGATATATAAGGACCATATTTTTCATTATTAGGTGTTGTAGTGACGTATTGCGTGGATGTTATACAGCTTTTTTTGTGCAGTTCTTAGGCATTTTCTATGCTCATATGTAACTGTTACACATCCTAAGGCTATTGGGAAAACAGATAACCAACCAACCTTTGTTGTAATGTATGTCCAAGGTGCAGTTGAAGTTCTTCGTAAAATGAGAAAATGTTGCGTTCAAAGGGTTTATTTATTAAAAGAAAAAAAAAATAATTACCATTTTTGAGATGTATATTTTGATTGCTATTGAGAAGTTAGCATGTTGAACAATGCTGATAGCCTCTTATTGTTTTCAAAGATCATGTGTCTAATAAGTAGAACGACTATTTATGTATGTATATATCTATATATATTCAATTGATCTGCAGTGCAGTATTATCGTCGATAGGGTTCGTTAGTGCTGAATTAATTTATTACAGTAATTGGTTTGTTGTCCTGTTACCCCACCTCCTAGTAATAATTATTTTTTACCCATATGACACAGCAAAAAAAAAAAAAAAATAGTGTCCTGTATTATTAGTCCTAGGCGTGCCAATGTGGGTAGATTTAATTTTTAACTAAGCAGTGAAATTTAAAAAAAAAAAAAATTGGTCAACGTTGTACAAAAATATAAACCCTATTTTTGTATAGGGTTTGTTTACTTTTAAGGAAGGAGGAATTCTCCGTACTGGGTGTCGTAGATTCTGTTCATTTTTTTTCTTCTTCTTTAATGAAATAATGCTGTTTCAAAAGAAAGCAGAAGGTTCTAGTACTTGGTCTACGTTTATCTATTATTCTGACAAGCGCGTGCTGCAATTACTATTATAAAAATGGTTACTTGAGCTTCCAGAATGAAAATTAAAAAAAAAATGTCCCCTGTTTAACTTTTTAGCATACACATGAACTTACGAAGTATCTGTTTTATTTGCTCGCTGTAACTATTATAAATGTTTTTTTTTTTTTTTTTTCTGTTCACGGGTACGGGGGTTTCGTCAACCTGTTATACATGGTGATTCTTATAGACCAGAATCCTAAAATTTCGTTATATGTCGTAAACGAATAGAAATAAATCCGTAAAACGTTTCATGACATTACCTCTGATGGTATTGAGGAAATTACGTCATAGCTAGTTCTGGATGTGGTAGGCTATTTACGAGACACGGTTACATGTCTCAGTGTTGCACTGTTACTGCTTCCATCTGCAGGCAAATTCTGGTACTAGCTGCGAGGTTTGCTGAATATGATGTAAGGTACGTGTCTTGTGAAAATTTCATTGATTTTTCCTTTAAATTCGTATGCAAGATATAACGCAATTTTGAGGGTCATATCTATATAAATCACTCTGTATATCAGTATCTCATATTCAAGTTATTATTATTTCTGAATAGTTCTACTGTTGTTCTGTTAGAATCAAAATGTATTAATTGGTCTCTTCCCAAGCGGAAAGGTTTCTGTATTCTTCCGTGGTATTTCTAGACGCCCTGTACAAAAGCAGAAGTGCTTAAATCTTAGTGACAATAAGACTTGTTTATATTTTTAAGTTGATTAGCGTTGGTTTTTCATGTTGTTCGTGGCAGCTATTATAAAGAACAGAGCAGTACAGTAAAATTTTCATATTAACATGTCATGCAAGAATAAAGTGAGCAGAGTTATCAAATAAAGTAAGACAGCAAAAGGAATATGACCACAATTAAAAAAAAACAAAAAAAAAACGACAAGACAAGTTCGCATATGTTTCACTGAATCAAAATCAGAAGAATTTGTTTTGTTATTGTGCCTACTCCTTTCTCTCTCACATATTTCAGCGAAATTGCTTGGAGTAAGTATTTGGGTAACAGGCATGCTATGTGTAATTTTAAAATAATCATAAAGAGAGGTGGAAAAAAAAAGAAATAATTATGTGTTTAAGAACAAAAGTATATTCACTGCAGATGGTTGTGTTTTTAAGTTAATATAATCTTTATATCATGTAATTGGAACATAACAGTTATTATTTTTTATCATTAGACATAATGAACTTGTTAATTAGATATAATTCCCGTTGAATTCAAAAGTAGTTGTTATGGAAGGGTTTTTTTCCTCGTACGAATAAAGTAAAAGAAAAAAAAAACCTAGGATATAAGACTCGAAATTGCCGCCCACAACGCCCCGTTTGTTATATGTAAATAAGGTGTGTATCCTTGCGTCTAAAAACAGAAAAGTTGACAATCCATTTGTTACCTCAGACCGCTTCGTACATTCAAGAACCACATTTTAGGATGAAGCCGCTGTAGCTCAGCGGTAGAGCGCTCACCTCTGCTAGCTGGGGCCCTCTGTTTGATCCTGTGGGCTTTGTGGTGGACAAACACCGTGTGTGTGTGTTTTCTCGGGGTTCTCCCGTTTCCTCCTACTTTCTTCAGTCCACAAATTCTTCCATCATTCATTCGGCCTGAGCCAAAGATGCCTAAGGGCTTAAATTAAATTAAACCGTCTTCTTTGTTATCTTCGAAATAGACATTATTTCCGTAATCGCATTTTCGAGATCAGTTGAGGTTGTCAGTGCTTTAGCTGAGAAACAAACGCCGAGTTGCCATTTAACGATCTTCCGTTTATTTTCTAAATATGGTAACTTCTAATTTTTCCTCTAAATTTGCTAGACTTCAGTCGTATTTCCAGTTACGAGATTATCACGCTTTTTGACCTGAACCAGATTTGCCTAAATTCGACTTTTAAAATAAATTCGAATTCATCGCGTTGTCGAACTCTCGTAAAAATATCGTGAAACGAGATTCACGAAGAATCTATCTCAGGGAAGGAGATGAACTCTTTAAAAAAAAAAACAACTGAGAAATTCAATGTTCCATTATGCAAGGCCACTGTTATAATAATCGCACAATAAATACAATTCTGAATAGCATCTAACTCAAGAAACGATTCGTATAATAATTATTTACATAATCAAAAATTCACTTCTCAGAGCATTAGCATTATAGTCCACCTAACAACCTTTTGATAATAAGAACTTATGGGTGGTTCAAAATTTATTGTAAACGATAAGATATAATACCGTGTAAAAATAATTTGTATGACAAACAAGTCCCTTACACATACACATATCTGGTTGAAAGGAAAAGAAAATATGGCATCCACTATTAAATATCACAGTTCAATTAAATATTATGTATTCGTATCTCAGTTTAAATCAACGAGGGTTACATGTCTAAAATGCCATTGAATGTATTTATAACCTTTAGGTATAGGTCAGCATAGAGTAGGGGAAAGAATGCGGAAAATAATGGCCAGGGCTTAAATTGAAAGTATCATCCCGGAAGGTGTAATTGAGGGGGAAAAACTTAAATTTACTTGAACTAGAACCAGTAGTGTAAGTGCCCGTGGAAGTACTACAGTCTAGTTCTGAGTTCTGTAGCCGCGAGGGAGGAGTCGTAGCGTGATCGTGGGTGCGAAGATACTTTTAATAGCCAATGAGAGGTAGGTAGTAAGAGCACGAGTTCCCGCTGATTGGTTGTGCACTTCCCACTTCACCCCGCGCGCTATCCAAGACCCCTCTCAGAGGTCTACAGAACTCGGAACTGCACAATAGTTCTGCTTGAAGTTGTTGGAGGAGTGACATTTAGATTATTTCTATCAAATAAACAATCTACAGTACAATCCTGTAACCAAAGATCAGAAATGTCAACACGTTATAAAAGAATGTATGCTGCTTTCTGATGTCGAAATACTGACAGAGATAAAAGAAACAATTACCTCCTTTTGTTTTCCAAAGACCAAAGATAATGGGGCTCTAAACGTTTATTTTGTATGGGCCAGTCTAGTAACTTTTGATTTCGGCCTGTCATCCGGTAGGTTGTATACACACCTAATTAAAATCCACAAACATCGAGATTCGAACCCGCGAACTACGAGTCGCTGGCCTAACGCCCCAACCCACACGGCTACCAGGTCGACATGTGTGTCTTGTATAATGTTTAGAGGTTACAAATATAGGATACGTACGTACTTTGTGGCTTATGGAACTCGCAAGTTCATCGCCGCAGTTACAAACGTTCGGTAAAGGTTCCTATCCTGGGTTAGATTAAACCAGTTTTCATCACAAAGACCTACTTCTCCAAGATCTCTTCCAAAATTGTCCTCCGAACGTCGTCTCGGTCTTCCCAACGATCTCTTTCCATCCGATTTTCCAACAAGATGGTCTTCGGTTTTTCCCTATCCGAGCTACATGGCCTGCCCACCTTAGTCGTCGCGATTTCATTATTCTTACAACATCGGGAGAGTCCGTGAAGTTCTTCATTATGTAGTCTCCTCCATTCTCCAGTCAACTCGTTCCGTTTTGGCCCATATATCTTTCTCAAGTAAACATAATTTAATATCTGGCAACCTTGTGAACACCAAAATGATAATAGTAATATGGCAAACTAGTTGAGATAGCTACTTTTTTTCAGTGTTTAAACCTGCAATTGTGTCAGCATACATATTAATTCGTATATTAGGTAATGACTCTTTGGCTCATCTTCCGTGTTCAGATTTCGGGATTAATAAATATCGCCGCCATCTTGACTTGGTTTACGACTTCGTGCATTTGCGCGTACCCATGTTAACGAACATAATTGACATGTTCCTGGAGTTTGTACTTTTCTTTAGGTGCAAAATTCTGAGCTTCCATTCGTGACGTGACGAAACAACTAGGAGGTTTTATACTTTCGGCGGGTCACGTTACGATCTGAAAAGGGCACTTTGTGAGCCGCAACCTTCCCATTTTGGTTCACGGGTGGTGCCCAGCCTTTTTCGGCTACTGGACGATGTTGAACTTACAGAATAATATGGAACGTTCAACTGAACTTAATTTTTATGTCCTTTTGGCATCTTTTGACTCAGGCCGGGATGGGGAAGGTATTGAGCAGTGCCTTTCTTAGGGTACCATCCAGACACTCACCTGGTGAAACTGATGGAAATACTGGCAAATCTGTCAGAATGGTCGGCCGTGGGTTCGAACCCGCTTGCTTACCCCTAGCCAAGCCATTAGCTTTTCACTTTGAAAAAAAAAAATGTCCTTTAGGTATCTAGGGCTTAAGAGAGGGGAAAGATAATTCCATAATAATTGCTTTTGCTCAGTGTTGATTTGTCCCACAGTTGTCAAAACAATAGGGGGGTGTTCTGAAGCGAAAGGATAAAAAAAAATTATATGTCCGTCTTGCTATTTGCACTTCGAAGAAAAAAAATTATGTGTAACATGACTGTTAAAGACGACAATTTCCAATTATTTTGTCGAATCAGCAGTACGCAACAAGGTATGACAAGTTTTTTAAGTAATGAGTAAAATAAAATAAAAAAAAATAATGTCCAAAACGCGCGAACAAAAAAAAAAGGATCGGAAGAATTCGGTATGATTACGAATAGTTTTTAATTTCATATAGTTTATCAAATTGAAACAACAAACAAACTACAAAAAGCAAGCAAATGTATTGACCGAATAAATGCATTGATTTGTACATATACATTTTATATTATAATGCCTTGAGTTGTTTTATGTTGGTGTGATACATGTCTTTTTTGTATAAAATAAAACAGAAATATTGATTGCAGTCCTTTACTTTATGGCCTCCACGCCCAACATCCCGCTCCTAGGCAAAAGAAAAAATGGTTTTGAAAACGTGTCAGTTCTGGCGGATGACAGAGCGGAATATTCAACACTTCTCACTGAGTTCTTTTCTTTAAGTCTTTAAGCTAGTTAAAGTATGTTATACGCATATCAAACGATCAAAATACCGATTAATGGTATCCTCCGGGAAGTCATTTCCTCTTCATTCAAAAGCACGTGTTACATATGTGGTCATGGTTTTAAAGGTTAAAAAAAAAATCTGTTTTTATTAACTGAAAAGTACTCAAAGCTTCTACACAATATTCTTCACCTTCGATAAAATATTTTAATTTCATAGGCTACAGTAGTTTCGCTGTAAGTGGCAATTTTGAGAGGCAGTAGTTCGTTTGACTACGAATCGGGCAGCTCTGGTTCATATCCCTGCCAGGACGCTGGAGACTTTTCTTCAGTGCTCCGTGCCTGGCGCTCTGAGGTGCACTCAACTTCCTGCCAAATTGAGTACCAGTTTGTTGTTAGTATTGCTGGTAAAGGCGGTCGAGCATGGGACTGATCACCCCCCACCTCTTTTCGTGCCATAAGTCTAGAATCCCTGAACAGAAATCCCCGCATCGCACGTTTACTGTTTTTGTATTTATTTATTTTAGATCTAACTTGGGTTCCCACCAGTGATTCCGCCATGGAGGGGTCACCCCAATTTTCGAAAGCACTCCATAAGTGCGAATTAAACTTTTTAGTCGGGGGGAGGGGATAAAACATAACCCACGGATTTCAACAGACAACCTATATATATATAATTCACAGTCCTATTCAATCCATTACTGGATGAGGCCTCTCCCGGAGGGAGGAGTTGGTCTACTGCTTACATGCTGACCAGACGTCAGCCGGAGCTCTCAACTGTGATCGCCATGGTATTTTATTCAGAGCAGTTCCCCAATTGCATCACGATCCTGGGTGGGCACCGTTCCAGACCCTATCGCCTTGGAAAAAATCTCTGCGGAGCCGAGAATCGAACCCGAGACCCCAAGATCAGCAGTCAGCGACGGTAACCACTAGACCAGCGGAGAGACAGAGTCCCATGTTCCAATAGGAGGTTACTAATTCAAACCAATCATACTAAATCTTTCACATTAATCTATTTCATAAGCATAAAAAAAAATGGCTTCCAACTACGTATAAGTCCTTGTCACTTACATGAAAATAGTTTCAACTTCTGCCAAATAAAAATGTTCCGATTTTCTTTCTAATCTTGATCGAAACATCTAGAGAGAGAAATTTATCGGTGACAGGGACGAAAAACAAATTTGTCAGGGTGGGAAATCCCAGGCAACCACGCATCTTGATGGAAAACTGGAATTTTTGTATTAGTCCTGGATTTTTGGTGTTGGTCCTGGATTTTCATTTTAATATTGAGATGTCTTGAATTGTAAAACATTTTTTCATTTAATAATTAGATGACATACAGAAATAAGAGAAAAGAACTCTGTGACAAGATTACAGAAATAAGTTTTAGAAAATACATGATGCAAGTATGGCTTTGGAAGAAGTGAGTGAGTGGAATTAGCAGAGAAAAAAATAAAAGTTCAAACTTTTTACAATTCTCAGAAAAGGTGCTTAGAAACAATTAGACGAGAAGCTTGTTCAAGTGCAAAAGGAAGTAAATGCTAATAAAATATGCTAAGCGTTAGTCTCTGTGTGCTCTCATCAGTTTGATTTTGGCTGCTTAGGTTCACCGACATTTATTCTGTTGGAAAGAATTTCTATTGTTACTCTTGCTGTTTAGAAGTGAGCCAGGCTGTATTTTATTCTCTGCTAGAAGTGTTATCTGTGTCTGCATTGGATTCTTTTTGTATTGAAAATGTGAAATAAATAGTATTTTTTTTTTCTTCAATTATATAATAACTGTGAGTGAATCCGGTGGCTGCGAGAAAAGTCAGGTGTAGAAGTTACTTTCGTAATTTGTAACTTTGATTAAGCCTTCCCATTGTATGTGTAGGTATGTTTTTGGCATATGTATGGAAAAAGGAGTCCTGAAAAAAAAAATGGGAATTTTAAATTGGATTGGATCATGGATATACCAATTTTCCTGGTACAAGGTACAATAATTTTGCAGATAAGTAGCAATTTTCAGAATAGTTATATTAGACCTACTTCATGTCCGAACACATTAGGCAATATAGTCGAGTAAAGACATAATTGGAGAAACTTCTAAGTTGGACAAGTTTTGTGTAATGAAAATATTTAAGCTGCTTTCTGTAGCTTCACCAATGTCAGTACCTATAAGTTTGCTAAAAAGAGTTCGTCAAAGGTGCGGCTGTGATGTGAAGTGTGTTCTGATTTGGAAGGGTTAGGTGGTTGTTGATGCAGAGGTGTTTTGATTTCTCTAACGTAAAAAGCGGAATATATAGGTTACAGATAAGTTTCGAGGAAATTCAACTGCCAAAGAGCCGGAAACCGTATTATTTTTGACTGATGGGATGTTTGAAAGTCAAACTGGGATCAAAGATCGGTTTTGCAGCGAGATTTATTCCTCCTGCCTGGTTTGGCATAATGGAAATAATACCTTCTCTGCTTAGAATCGTGTTAAGAATCAGGTGTTTGCTAATCGGTAGACTGATTTAGACGAGGCAAAAGCTCTTCAGTCTCCGGTGACGCTATCACGATGGGATGCGGTGGTTTGAGGTGTTTTTGGATGACTTGAAGGCTAGGGTGATACTGAGTGAGAAGATTGGTAACTTAGCGGAAAGGCGGGTTGGAATTTTTGTGTTTCTTGGTACGGTCCAAGTGTTTACCAATAAACTGACTGGGGTATATCCACGGTCGGTAAGAACTGAGGAGAGGGTGGCGAAATATTTTTGGAGTTGGTCCTCAGAGGCCTAGATGTGGGTGCCCCGGCCTTCGAAGAGTATGGAAGGGAGCGTTTGGTATGGTAAGGATGGAAGCTATTGAAATTGAGATATTGCATGGTGTGGATAGGATTCGTGTGGTCGTCAGTCTGAAGTCGGTTGTTCTGGAAACAGACATCCATATCTAGTGTTCCGTGGAGAAGGACCACGTAAATTTGACGGAAAAGGTTTAGTTTAGGTCGTGCAGGAATATTTCCAGTAACTTTTCCGTGGGTTCAGATTAAGAAGATGTCAACAATATAGCGAGGCCAGATGAGAGGTGTGGAAGTATTGTGTCTCCAGGTGTTCCATAAAAAGATTGTCGCAGGAAAGTGCCATGTCTGTGCCTCTGGTTTGCAGAGAATTCTTGTTCTCAAAGGTGCAGGTGTTCATGATAAGGACAAACTGAGTTAGCTGAAGCAGAACTGATGTGCTGGGTTCTAAAGTTCTGGGACGTGTGTCGAGAAAGTGTTCCAAGGGCAGCGAAACCATGGGTGTGGGGAATATTGGTATATAGTGACGTCACATCAACTGAAGCTAAGATGGCGTCTGGTTGGAACGTGTTGGAAATAGAACATTTTATTATGAGGAAGTGTTTCTATCCGTGATATAGGAAGGGAGAGCCTGGATGAACGGTTAGAAATGGCGATGAAAGATAGCGGAGATTCTTTCGGTAGGAGACAATTAGTTGCCAGTATGTGGGTTTTGTGGGAGTGTATAGAATTTGGGAGTTCTTGGAGTTTTAGTATCGGGAGTCGAGATAATGAATTGTGAAAGGGGTTTGAGTTTGGAGCGAGGTGCGGATTTTATTCAGAAAGGATTAGATGTGTTCTTGTCGAGGGAGCAGTGAAAGGTAAGAGCAGAAAGTTGTTTAAGGGCTTTAAATCGATAGTCAGAGTAATTCATAACTTCGAACGGATAATAATGGTCGGTTCTGAGCGAATGATGATGATGTGGTTAGATCGAAGACTGTCATTGAAGTCAGGGTTAGCAGTACGTTAGGAGAGGAAGCAAATGCACAGTTCGCCACGATTCTTTGGTGGTAGTGGGTGTTTACTGGAGTGTGGGAAGAATTCGTAAAGTCTAAGATGTGTTTCAGTTTTAAAATATTACGTGACCACGCCTTTGGCGAATGTTGCCACCTTTCTGGGTGTATTTGAAATCCCCGTAAACCCTTCCGCATCTCTGAACATGTAAGTATATTTTTCTACGTCTATTTATCATTCATAGGATGAGTCAGGAGACATCGACAATCAGGAAGTGATAGTAGTCGCCATTCTAAACAAAGGGTTACTATGTAAGTATGTGTCCGATTCGCAACCGTTATCCAGATGTAGCTTGTCTTAAATTTCAGAATAGATAACATGAGTGTTGTAAGTTTAAAAAATATGCGACATACATCAGAAAATCGGTAGAGGGAAATGTTTGGGGAAATTTGAGGTAAGGTGATTTTTGATTAAAAAAAAACTTTTTCGCCCCTTTTCTGTGTTTCTCAGGAAGAAAGGTTCAACAAAATTTCTCGATTATTCGTCTTTCTTCCCTTTTAATCTTCATGTGGCCCAGATTTTTCCGGGAAATTTCCCTCTACCTAACAACACTGAATAGTAGACACAAAAGGCAGTTTTATACCATGGAAGTGCGTCAGGAAATGAATATAAGATCGCTTTGTTTCTGTTAATGGAACTACTTTTATTGTTTTAAGTTCCTTGCGCCGGGTTCTTTCTCTATCATTAGAATTCCCTTACTTTTTCTAGATTTTTATGCCTGAATTGCCTTTTCTTTTGTAGTTATTGGCAGTGTTCGATATGCAGGGAATTTTCCCTGGTGCGTGAGGATTTCATCTCTGGCTGTTGATTCCGAATATCACCCCAACCTGGGATAAAAATATTTGTATTTCTAGCCAAACAGGTACTATTTTGAAACTTATCAGCAACCACTAGTCTTAGGATCCCTCCTTCGTAATTTATATAAAATCGAACACTGGTTATTGGTGATATAAGGATAGTATAACCTTCAGGATAATGGTACTCATTTTGCTACCAGAGTATAGCTATGAAAGACATAAATAGCCGTCGCGCTCATGCACGTGACCGCTGTCATCAGTGATCCTCGTTCTGCGAACGAAATGGCACCTACTTGATGTTTTCCTTGATGAGCAAGACTTGAAGACTTTAGGAGGGAACAACAGTCAGTCCCGTTTCATTGACATTAAAAATGCGATTGGGGGAAAGTTATTTGTTCATCTCACATTGTAACAGATCATAGAACTAAGTGACTTATTCTTTACAAAAGCCAACAACTGTTCTGTTGTATGATGTTGGTGTCGGTTTTCTGAAAGAAAGTCTTTGCTTGTGTCTCTTGAGAAATAGTTTCAACCACGTCTTCCCAGGAAATTTGTGCAACTTAGAAAAGGCATGTGCTAGCCTATTTCTCTTGGCCAACTCGTACGCTATTATCCGAACTCCTCTCCTTGTTAGTCCAAAATAGTTGTTTTCCATAACTAGCCCTTCCTCCATATCTAATGTCAGGATAGGTCTTCTTCCTAACTTCTTCAGTACCGCTTGTTGGGTAGATTCATTTGATGACGAAAATCGGAAAAGTGTTGTTCGTGGAACACCATGCATGTGTACTTTCGCAGCTATTAGGTACCCATTCTTTTGTTCCTCACATCTTGAATAGCACTCTTCATTGCATTCTATTCCCATGTTTTGCGCTTCCGATTCATCTGAAACGACAGTCAATAAGGAAAGTATGAGACTCTAAATATGGAATACTATTTCATATTTAAAACTCTATGTATTCCATATTGCAAGCCTCGCCATGTTTGTTTACATTAGCACAAAATTTGGGCTTCACACTGCAAATATGCAATTTTTTTATTTTATTGCTGAAAGACCCAGCTTTGCGTAAATCTCATTCATCTTACTTAATAAAGAAAATAAAAGAAATGATACTGAATTGCAAATTACTCAACTTCGACACTCCGTAAGTCTGCAAATCGCTTCAAAACGCAGAACACTCGGATTACTTCACTTCCGACTGAACAGGAAACAATACATTATGGGGTCTGCCTTCGAGTGTTTTAACCCGCCGTCAGTAGATTGCAGCACCTTCCAAAGTAGATACACTGGTATTCCATAATCCAGCCCTATTCCATAATTAGGTACGGTACTTTCCTCTACAAAATTGTCTGTTGAGTGTACTGCTGTATTTATTTATAGTAGTGAGAAAAGGGAAATTTTTCAGCAAAATAAAACCTTTTTCCTCAAAATTTCCCTGTAGGGATTTTCTGATTTGTGCCATGAGTATCGCAATGTGTCTTGAACATATCCCCGTGTTTGATCTATTTCGGTTGCATAGCTGATGCCGTTTAGTGTTTTTTTTTTAAACTTATTTCACTTTTTTTTTCTTAGAACCACCAGAAATATTGTCGATTCCTCCTGATTCACCCTGTATATGGATTCGAGTTTGGAAATCTGAGACTGGTAACCTAAAAAACAAAATCAGGAAATTACTTGTTTACAAATAAGAAAAGGACCTTGCTTTTTCAGCTCCTCGTAATAGTTTGTTTATTTTTTAGTCGATTTATTTTTAAAAAATACCAAGGATTTTCAGGAGTTATTTTTAAATAGCTCTAAAAACTAAAAAAAACAACAACTCTGTTTTCCTAGTTGTGGAAATCAGGCCTACTCATGCGAAAAAACAATAGCACATGTCAACCCAACAACACCTCTTTTCAACATTTCGAGTAAAATTATAAGGTAATCGCACTCGCAGAAATATTGTACTCAAATTTTGCAAAATTCAACTATTAAATGTCCATAATAAGAAAACATCACACAATGTTCGGTTTTAAACAATTATTATTGTTACATGGCCTGTAATGATAGGGATTGTATCCTGTGTTCGAAGTGGAAGAGAAACTGAGACGGTATGTTTTCCTACTACTTGCCTCGACATATCAAAAAGTGATATACAACAACACGCATATAGTGTGTTCCAGTGATGGTATGCTTTTAGCTCTCAAAAAGCAGAGGTGGTATGCCATACCGGGCATACCGCCTCACTTCGACCACTGAATATCCTCATCAACCAGCAATTCGTCTCTTCCATATAAAGATTCATTTCCATCCAAGTATACGAATAACTAAATCACATTCTTAAAAAGGAACATACGATGTACTGAAGTATTTGTACCCAGGTGCGTACAGTCACGTCACATTCAGATGAAATATTGGTGTAACGTTGTCGGATTATTTTCTAACTTTTGAAAACCTTGCAGTTGCATTGCATTGGCCATTTCTTGCGACCTGATGAAAAAGGACGCGTTAAGAACGTAACAATGCCCACGTAGTATCGCTAAGCATTTTGCTTTCGTTCTTATCCAAATATAACTTTAAAACTTTTTATTTTGCTTTCTTATTTTAATACTGATTTTAATTTTAGTTCTTAGGCCCAGTGCTAACTGAGCCATGAAAAAAATTAGTTATAGACTCATCTTTGTTCCCCTCCACGGAAATCTTTAGTAAAAGGCGAAAGATTTAAGCGTATTGAAGGGAAACCAGAGTTACTGACGAAGACGCTCCTTCTGCTTTCGTACCTACCTACAAATATTCTTTTCTGTAAGAGCTGTAGGTTTATTTTCTTTTAAAGTTCTTTTCACCATAGAAGATCATGTAAATTACAATAATTGAACACAAATTAATAATTGCAGTTTTATACATAAAACTCGTGCACACTTTTCTTTCTCTGCTCTCAAAATAGTGGGTAATATTATATCAGTATTCTGCCCGCCATCTGTCGAGCTGCAATATTAACACTTTCAGGAAGAAAAGTGCTGTAGATACATTGTGAAATAAAATTTACAAATCAATTTTAGCGATCTTATAGCGTATATTTCCAAGTATATTCATACACCGAAAACATTCTAAGCATATTTCTACATATTTAAAGCTAATATTTTAAAATAATTTCGTATTCAGGAGTTAGGACTCCGTCCTTTCTTCGAGGAGATGGTTCTGTCTAAATGGGCCATTTCAACCAGTCTATCAATACAATCAGGGGCTGTTCATCTGAACTTCGGAGTGCGCTGGTGTCCCTTCGGAAACCGCACCTGCTTTACGTCACAGGCGGATAACGCATAGAAAATTTCTTAAGAGGTGGTGAGAAATAATTTATTGTGGCCTTTTGGATAGGAATTTTTTGATAAAACAAAAAACTGTTATAATCTACCCTATATTGCCTATAATATGAGACAGATTTGGTTTCAATAGCTACAGTACTTTCAGAGCTACAGCCTGTTATTTGAGTTGGATAGTGAATTTTTTATCCTTAAATAATTTATTATGGCTGTCTGGAAGGGATTTTTTTTATATAATAAGGAATAAGAGTATATAAATTCAGTAGCTTTGCCACATATATCTATATAAGGAAAAATTGCAGTATAAAATATAAATTTTTGCTTGTAATGAAATTTCCACTCCTTTCAAAATTCCTAGTGTCGTATGTTTTCCTTGTACGTACAAGATTATTTTTATTACAGTAAACCTACCAGACATCTCTATGAAATGTGATGCTTCAGAAATAATCTTTCAATAGTTATTTCAGATTTTCTTTTTACTCAAAGCGATGCGAGTAAAAAAATAATAAAAAATACTTTTTTAAAAACAATATTATTAAAAAGTGAAAAATATTTTTTATGCATGACTAAAAAGAAAAGCATGGCGCGCGCTCTAATATACAGTCACTTTATAAGTTCTTGAATTGGCGCGCCTCATGCTTTTCGTTTTAGTCATTCATAAACAAAATTATTTTTCACTTTTTAGTACGAATTGTATAAGAAAAGTATGTCTTTATTTTTTAGTTATTTCTGTGTTCGTATAGTTTCTCTCAAGCGAATATTTCCTGACCCAAATCCTAAAGCGTTCTGCAACCAGTCAAACGCCAGATCGTTGCAGGTTAGTATTTATTTTAGGCTAAATAAGTCCATATTAAAAAGAAATATAATATGCTTTTAAAATATAAAACTATATGAATGTAACAATAGAATATTGTCGCCCGACTTACGTCGCTGTGCAAATTTCATCATTGCGTGACGTCGGGAAATGAGTTAAATTAACGTTGCAAGATTTGAGGACACCACGAACCATTGTGAACTAAAGAAAAAAGAATGTAAAAATCTTGTATTTTACATTTCCATGGTTTCATTCTTGATTCACTGTGTACATGTTATACTAGCAGAGAAATCAGCGAGACCTTGTTGTCAGTATCATAAACAAAAGAAAGCATTGGTATAAACTTCAAGAAAAATTCGGGAAGTGGGATGAAAAAATCAATTTTTCCTTGCTTTTTTTTTTACCCTAAAGTCCTGAAAGGGCCTTCAGACGATAAGAAAGGTAAATTCCTTATAAACCTTTGCCCATTCTTAATATATCATTAAAAAAATATCTTTACCAGTCAAGGAAAAGATTTAAAACTTTCGTGGTCAATCAACATAGTCCGTGGTGTTTATCAGTTCGCGCAGTGCCCCTGTATTATTCTAATAGATCAGTTAAAAAGACTTTCTAATTGACATAAGCTTAAGTAAAAAAAAAATCAGTATAAACTTCAAGAACATAACAAAGTAGCTCAAAAGAAAGAAGAAATAGAATAAAATGAACATTTTGTGGAATATATTCGCTCTTTTCCGGTCTAATAACCCTTCCGATTATTAAACAACCTTCATCATCATTTTAAAATGTTCAAAGAAACTGAAGAATTGACAGCAAAAATGTTGATCTTGGGTGGGGGAAGTGGTCATTTTTGTATCAAAAAATTCCCATTCAACTTTTTTTTACAAAATCATTTTTATTATAAACTGATGAAAAATTGACGATTCGAATCAAATAACAGGCTGCAGCTCTGAAACTACTACAGCTATTGAAGCAAAATATTTTTTTTTATTTTATAGCCTATATATTGCAGATTGTAACAGTTTTTATTGTATTGGGAAATTATTTTCCCTCCGCCTATTGAAAGGTTCCCTATGTGCTATCCGCCCGTGACGTCACTGTCGTAAAAACCGTTAGAACAAGATTCTGAACTTCGGAAGCGCCTGATGAACATACCTTCTCACTTATTCTGTTGTAATACCCTGAATACAATTAGTTCCCGGATGAGTGACGGCGGCAAAAAGAATAATTAAAATGTCAAAATCGGGTAATAGATCAAATCAGTGAAAAGGCATCAAATCCGGTGAGAGTTGGGACAGTTTTGTGCTTATGACGTCAAGGAGGATAACTGGGGGAGAGGGAGGAGAAGGAAAGTTGTGTATGATGAAGAAAATGTATAAATGGAAAAAGTGTAATAAATAAAGACCTACTCATAGAGTTAGGGAGAAAATAGAGAGAACATAGATGACGTCTCATGAAGCCAAATTTCGGTTCATCGGCAGCCATCTTGTGTGGCTCCATTAGAGTCCCTCTATACCGAGTACTGTGAGAATTGCCTTTTTCGATAGGATGATGAGTGCACCTCAGAGAGGCAATGCTCGGAAAAGAGGGTCAATATGGCCAAAATGCCTCGTCCCTTCCGTCTCTTGGCTTCATTTCCGTCTCCAACAAAACAGCCTAAGGGTCCCTCTATTTATATTTCTAACTCTATTGACCTATTTTTTCTTTGAGGTATGTTTTCGGGGGTGGGGATAACCGCTCCCCCGAAAGAACTAGTCACAACACTTGTATTACTTATAAAAGTCCCGAAGGGGTTTGAACTATGAAAAACATCTTTATTTATCATTAGTTTCCATTGATATTTCAGACTTAAAGACAAATGATGGGAGATTTTTACACTTACGGGTGGAATATAATCTCAGGTAGGTGTCCGCCATTACGGGCCACACCCATACGGGTCCTGTGTAAAAACATGATTCATGACAGGGATCAACACTTCTAGTCCGAGTGCCCGTATTTCTGCACTGATATTGTGCTTGAGCTGCTGTTTTGATTGTGGTTTGTTCATATATACCTTGTCTTTCAGATAGCCCCAAAGAAAATAAGCGGATTGAGGTCACGCGAACGGGAGGGCCAGTTTATGTCAGTGTTTCCCGAGATGATGCGATGGCCGAAAATGGTCCTCAGAAGCCCAATTGAGGCCCTTGCCGTGTGTGCTGTGGCCCCATCTGGTTGAAAACACAGCTCAGGCATGTTCTCCACTACAGGACGCACAATAGTCTCAATCATGTTTCGATATCAATCACCAGTCAGCCTTCATCATCTTCAAAGAAGTATGGCCCAATGAACGTTTATGACGTCATGCCACACCATATAGTGCACTTCACAGGATGCAGTTCGTGCTCATGCATAGCTTGTGGGTTTTCACTGCCCCCAAACCGACGATTTTGGGCTACACAGAGTCCGTATGTGTGAAGCCCACAATGGCGGACACCTACCTGAGATTATATTCCACACATACGTGTAAAACATCTCCCATCCTTGGTCTTTAAGTCTGTGAAATATCAATGGAAACTAATCATAAATAAAAAAGTTATTCACAGTTCAAACCCCTTCGTAACTTTTGGCTCACCCTGTATATGTACTGAAATACGTATACAATAGCAGATTCTATAAATATTGTTCATGTTTGATGTTACTACATATTGTTAAGTAACATTATTTTATATTTTATAATATTGAGTCAATATATATTATGATTTTCGTCAGCCCCCCATGAGCCCCCGAATGAAAACTTTTGGAAGAAACACTGCTCTCTCCACAAAACATTTCCAACGGAGCACCGAGATCTGCGTTGTTCACGGGCTGCTTTACCTGATAGCTTGCTTTGCATTGCTTTGCGTGCGATTTGGGTGAGTAGCCAATTGAAACACGTGTTTTATTGCCTGTTTTAATATAAGGTAAGTGTAACACGTGTTCCAATTGGGTATTCACCCAAATCGCAGGCAAAGCAAGCAACGCAAGCTTCCAAGGAAAGGAGCCCTAAGGTCTAAGCTGTCTTATCACCAAACTCCCCAAACATAATTTCTTTTTAAGCAAGTCTGGAATGGGCAAAAAGTAGAGTAGCAGCTACTTTACATAGGTAGTAGTAAATGAATCTTAAACTGTTACTTTCACTGCTACTTTTAACAGATATTTTAAAAGTAGCAGTAATTGTTTTAACTGCTACTACCAAATTAGCTGCTACTCGATTTCTTGTCCATCCCAGAGAATACCACGAGGTACGAACCCAAGCAAGGGAGTGTGGCAGAAGTGTAGTGCAGCCACGGATGGACTTTGTTTACACGTCGGAAGGGATGGACTCTGACTTCATATTCGCAATCAGCGACCACAAAAAACATGAAAATGATATTCATCTTAATTGTAACATGATATACAGGCTGTTTCACGAATAGAGGATGTCAATAGGGGATGAAGGGCGTTTCATTTTGCAACTCTAACTTCAGACTCGTAATCAGCGATCCAACCTAGTACAAATTTTGAGATCATTTACTTGAGTTTTTGACTTTTGGAATCGGCCGTACTGTGCAATGATCCAAAGCTCTAACGTATACGCTAGAGCTAACTGACCTAACACGTTGTCACTGTTCTAGCACATTGTCCTGACCTAGTATTACTGAACTAACACATTGTCACTGATTGAACGAGGAAATATCTGATGTCCAGCCCAAGATTATTCAAAATTGACACATTCATAATGAAGAGCATGCAATGTAAAAACAAATGTTTATAGGCCTACTTATCACAGATTTGATTTTAGCACCCCAGAATAAAAAACACACTGCAATTCGGTGTGTGAATGCAAGAACCTGATAAGTAACATTTCTGTAGTTTTGAGAAAAACGGGTTTAAAGATCAAAGAAAGCGTTATCCCTTATAGAAGATTGTACATAAACGCCATGTTTTGAACCACATAATATTGTGTACAGACAACTATTTTTCTAAAGAACAGAACTGAGCACCTGTGAAGGATTTTGAAAGAGTAACTTATTTATTATTATTATTATTACCAAAATGTCTTTTTATCAGTTCTTGCTTGCGTTCAGAATTGTGTTGGCATCAAACAAAGTAAAAGAAACCTTTCGAATAAACTTTCCGTTACCGTAATAATTCGTGGTACACATATTTTCAATAACTTTATTCCGATACTTAGAAACAATGACTTTTAAATTATTCTTATTTAAAATATTACTCAGATCTATTTAAAAAATAAAAATATGATATAAGTTAAAGCAATCCCCTGCGCAATGCACAAATCCCGTGAAAGGCGTATGGGGGATGTGGAGGTAGCGCTCCACGTATTCTCAACATACGGCACGAAGTTAGGTGGTCACTGGTCAGTCTCACGCTCGACCGCCTTTACCTCCCAAGTTGTCCAAGAGTACCAAGGGCACTCAGGTACTCAATTTGATACACATCAAAGCACCAGGAATGCGAGCACTCAAGAAGACCTAGAGCGTCCTTGTCGCGATTTGAACCCAGGCCGCCAGATTCATAGTCAGAGGCACGGGAACTCCATTCGATCATAAATACGGAGCAAAAGTTAAAACCATCATACGCCTATTATTTTCTCTTGAAATAAGAGAATTGTTTATCAGAGAATGTGGATTTTAACTACTTAACAGAATAATTTAATTACTTTTCTACGTATTTTTATATTGTAGATCCATTACGTAATTCAAGCTACCGTCCCAACATTTGCTTAGTGTGCTTGAAGGAACCAGGGAAAACCTCATTCAGGATGCTCATCACCAACAATCATTGCCGACCTGGTAGCCGTGTAGGTTAGGGCGCTAAGACAACGACTTGAAGGTCCCGGGTTCTAAAGCGGATCCCCAGTCTCCTGACTCTTCACTCTCCTGAGTTCTAGCGGAACCAAGTGTAAATAGTAGTTTAGGCTTATACCACTCTGTAGCGGAACGCACACGTCGCCCGCTTCACTGGTTATTTATCAGTTCTCCATGACGTGTTTCGACAGTGGTAAAAGTTTTTACATTGTGCTACATTTTTCATTATTTCTCCTAGATATTGGCAGGTAAGTCTTGCGATCTATATATATATTCTTAAATGCTAAGGTTTAACGTTAATGTTTACCGTTTCATTTCGATGTTTGGTTAAAAATTCATTAGGTTAGCAAAATATTGGCTGTAGTCGCGCAAACCGGACCCCTTGTTTTCGATCCGTTTGACATCACTTCCATTCTAAAAATCAAAAAGAGGACCTCGATTAGGGGACGAAAGGCCTTCAGTTCTACGGTCATCACATCTACTCCTTGTAAAGCCCAATTGGTGGAAACTAAAAAAAGATAAAGAAGCCAAGGATTTTTGGGAACTGTAATTATGATCAAAAATAGATAATATCTTCCTTGAATAGTATCGCAGTTAGAAATTATCGTATTGTACGAGATGAGTATATACGGGATGAGTGCATATTCCGGTAAGAATTCATAGTTTTTCAGTTTACAGTAAAAATGTCTTCGAAGTTATATTGTCTGTAGGAACTTAAATAATTCTTCCTATAATTCAAAATATTTATTCAGTTCCCAGGATGTTTATTAGTATTCTATTACAAACTACACAAAATAACTGCAGTCCATATGTCCTTAGTTAATTCCTTATGTTTGTTAGGGTGAAGATATAGGAAGTATAGCAATGTGGCAGTTAATGAATAAATAATCCCATCATTTGCCTCGTAAGTCTGCAGGAAAACAAGGCAAAAGTAAATTGGGATGAATGTATGAAAGCTTAACTCCAATCCTGGCGATTACATTGGGCGCATTCAACAGACCAAAGTAGCACTAAGCGCTGAGAGAGCATTTGAATCTTATTTGTTTGCCTATATGTAGCAACCAATACGATTAAAATGTTTTCTCAGCGCAGTTCCGTGAATGAACCCATTGATCATCTGCAGCGCATTAAATACTTGCTCTCTGAAAAAAAGCAAACCGACGTGGTGGAAAAAAACATGTAAAAGAATGATGTTTTTATTGAAAAAAATCAGAGTAAAAAACTTTTTTTTACAACACCACCGCAATTTTGTGAACAGTAATTAACCTAATGCTAATTAATTAACCTTATAATTAAGACTGATTTGTGTGAATTGTTGTTTTCCTTGAGATGCTAGTCGTCAAACGTAGTGTATACTCATGTAAGTTGCTGGAACTGAAGAGCTTTGTGAAAATGTGTTTCGTGTCTAATTTCAGGCGTATCTCGAATTACTTGGAATCCATAGTGGATACGTTGTTGCAGATCTAGTACATCACGAACCTCCGTTGAATACACAATGCTTTTCAAATGTCCCCACAAATAAAAATCCATAGGAGTTAAGTCTGGTGAACGAGCAGGCCAAGCAACTGGACCACCCCTTCCTATCCATCTTCCCGGAAAGACGTCATTTTAATGTATTCGAACTTGCCCATAGAAATGGGGTGGAGCTCCATCGTGCATAAACCACATTTTGCGTCTAACATTCAGAGGTATATCCTCTAGTAGAATCGCAAGTTTACGTTGCAGGAATTCGAGATAACGTTCGCCCGTTAAGCGATGTGGAAAAAAGTATGGTCCTAAGAGGTGGTTCCCGATCATACCGGCCCAGACATTGACAGAAAATTGTCTTTGGTTATTAGTGACGACAATTGCATGTGGGTTCTCTTCTGCCCGTACGTGCTGATTAAGAACATTGATTATACCATCCCTTGTGAAACAAGACTCATCTGTAAACAGAATTAATAATGCAAAGGCGGGATTTTCTGTAACTTGCCTCACAAACCATTCACAAAAGTTTAGTCGCGGAAGATAATCAGTTCTCTGGAGAGCATGAACACGTTGTAAATGCCAAGGATATAGCAATTGTTCGTGAAATAGACGCCAAATGACTTCTGGTGCAACACCTTCTCTGGTAGCAACTCTTCGTATACTGATTTCTGGATGTTCTTCTACTAAATTAAGTACTTGTTCCTCTTGTTCAGGTTGAAGTTCAGTTCTTGGTCTTCCACGGTCACACATTGCACTAAAACTACCAGTTTCCCTAAGATGCCTGTCAATGGCAATAAATGTCCTTACATTTGGAACCTGGCGATTTGGAAAATATTCGTGATACATACGTTGCGCAGCCAAGGCGTTACCATCGGCACGACCATACATTAAATGCATATCGGCCATTTCACTAAATGAATAAACCATTTTAAATTGACTAAAACTACCAATTTGAAGCAACAAAGTCTTCTCGCTCTAAACTACAACAGAGGCACAGGAAACGTAAGTACTTCCGAACCCACGTTCGAGACGGAAGTGGTGCTGGAATGTGTGTATTCTAGTGTTGTTCCTCCAGTGGATTCAGTAAAGAACAGCAACAGGTAATCGTCGTCTGCTTCCTGTGACTAGTGAGGCCTTCATTCTTTGCCAACAGCACATTACAAGCATAGTGATCCACAAACAAAACTCTCTGCTTTCCTTATTTGTAGCTCAAGAATAGCATTTCAACTGTTTCTGTCTGGTGTTTGTTTCACGTTAATGTCTATGCTTTTGTATTTCAAAGTTTAGAGGAGACAAACGAATAAGCTCAGAAGAATGTGAATAATAATAATAATATTAATAATAATAACAGCAACAACAACAATAATAATAATACGTATTATTATTATTTTATTCACTACACAGTAAAAAAATGGCTGTGTTAATTCAACACAATGCGGTGTCCCAGCGTGACTACCACTTTTGTGTGTTAAATCAACACAACACACGGTGTCGATTTCGGTACTGGGAGAAAAAAAGTTACGGCAGCAGCTAGATTTGAACATGAGTTGCTCAGTTAGAAGTCGAGCGTTTTACCGACTTGGCTAAATTGTCAGACGGAAAGAACACCAGATTGAAACAGTATAGAGGCTTTAAAAAATGTTGCTGAACCCCGAACACAAAGAAAGTTACTCTAATGACTTATGCCATGATTCAATCACTTTTCCACTGCTCAATTAGGATCACAATCTCCAGTCATTGAGAATATGTTCCATTTCTATGAAAGCAAGCGCAGTATTTGATATTTTGTTACGATAAGAAGGCAGTAATGCTGCTCAAGTGTTTGGCTGTCGCCATCTTGCTTGCTTTCATAAAAGTGGAATATTCTCAATGAATGGTTATTCTGGTTCCCAATTGACAAATAGGAAGTGATTAAACCATGGGATAAGTCGTAAAAGTAACTTAGTTTGTTTTGGGGGCTCATTAACATATATTTGATCCAATGCTCTGTTTGAATCTATAGTGTAGTCGTTTAATTCAAATGTTGTTCACTAAATATAGTTTGCATCTAGTGTCTTTTCTGTCTGACGATTTAGCCAAGTCGGTAAGAGGCTCGACTTCTAACTGAGACACCCATGTTCAAATCTAGCTGCTGCCGTAACCTTTTTTCACAGTACCGAAATCAACAGAGTGTGTTGTGTTGCTTTAACATACAAAAGTGGTAGTCACGCTGGGACACCGCATTGTGTTGAATTAACACAACTATTTTTTACAGTGTACTAGCAGTAATAGTATCATTACAAATGTAGTGACTCTTTTCAACTAGTTTCTAGTGTTACCTCCACCTGAAGGTTCCATATCGTTACGTATGTACGATGATATCCCTCGGGGAGCTTTCTCCAGTAGAATGGAATGAGACAGGTAGCGGTCAGTGCCTCTGTTCAATGTATTGCATTATGGAACAGGGAATACATGAACATTCTGCAAACCTTATGTTCGTCCTGAGCGGGACACAAGCACGAACGGTCTCCCCTGTGCTTATTTCATGTTTGCGATCGTAGCTACTAATCTTCACCAAGCAGTTATGCTATTGTGTTTTTCTTTCTGTTAAGAAGGACAGCCAACTGCATTTGTAATCTTGCTGTTGGATCTGCATAGCAATTCAGTCTTTCTCGATTTCGATTTGAACAGTTTCGGGAATCACATTAAACCTTACAAGTTCAGAACTAATCACATGATGATATCCTTTCAGGATGTTATGTACGCTCTATCAACTAGATTTGAAATACACGTGAACGTTCCTTGCCCTTTCCAATTTCACGACATTTGGGTATACATTACGTTTTGTACTTTTAGTCCTCAATTTTTTAATTCGAGTGCTATTAGTCAATAATGATACGTGCGCCTTTCGGTTCAAAGCTGTACAGTTCTCAATGCTGACAACTTTCCACGGCATAGCCGGGATTCTTCATCCAAGCATCGTGCCCTGCGCACTGTCCACCCCACCAACGGGGTCACCTTTTACCTTACGCTGCATTTGATATTCACATACTTACCGCCATTCCACTGACAAATGACACACTGTTTCTTCTGGGACACATAATTTAATTGTTCATTGAATTATTGTTACTCATACTCCTGACAGTTATGTAATCCCACACGGTTTTTCCAAATCGCTCCGCATTCGGAATCTACTTGACATATGGACATGCAGTAAACGAATTATTGTTACCTGTCTAGAAGACGTCTCATTTGTGCCGTTTTTGACCCTACTTTACTTGGAATAATTTTTGGGAATCCTCTTTTTCCTTTGTGGAATCCCATGCGCCCTGCTTGTAGAAGTTTCAAATATGCATTTTTGGATAGCCTGGGTGTGACTTCCTCTAATTTACTCTCAACCGCCTACTCTCCGCCTTTTCGTATTCGAAATAATCAACTCTGAAGTTCATTTTCCCACGGTTTCGGCAGCCTATAGCTCCGAAAGTACTTAATATTCGACACCCGTTTTTATCACGTTTTTCTTAGTTCGATTTCAGGTACTCACCCTTAAATTTTTTGCACGCATTAAGGGAACACCCTGTATATACAGTATATGACATGGTACCTATCTCAATAGGCAGATTTTTCTTCGAAATCTACCTAAAAATGCACCTATTACGCTATTTCTAACCTTCTGAGAGAAAGCACATCAACGTTAGTATGCTAAAATAAACCAGATATGGAGGACCTCCACCCCTTCTTTCAGGGAAGAGAACGGTCAAAGCAAAATCTGGAGTTTTGTGTTACATTCAGCTTTGAAGGCTGTAGAACAAAAGAGGACGAGGAGGACAGAAGACTTGACCGACCTTGGGAGGCAGAGGGAAAGAGTCAGACAGTACCATCTCCAGTGGGAGGGGCGGCGACACAGCACCCTTCGAAAGAATAATATTGTCAGCTAGCACGTGGGCGAACTTCGTTTTAAAAAAAAGCAATACGGCCTTGTTGACGCATATATGGTATATATTAGAAACATGTAAATTACTTTATGTAAAAGAAAATTGAGCATGATACATCTTGTATGGGTCTCAATTGCTTGCTTGCAAAATTGGAAGTCATTAACTTCATTACGTTCCGATATATTTTAATAAAAAGTTTACATGCTTTTAGATAGGGGAAACCATTCACTGTCCCAAGGGTGAGAAATCACCTTAAACTCCTAATTTTTGGTATACAATATTATCATACAGAGTTCTTCTGGGGGAATTGTATATTTTTATCAGGCACTGTGAAATGTGCACTTCTTTTTGGCTTTTCTGAATTTTAGATAATTTATAGAAAAAGGGAGGGTACGTCTAAGGGTTGAAACTAACACCAAATTTCACTCTTCCGTATGGATGACAATGGCTAATATACACATTCAATATTTCCACATCGATTGAACAATTAGGGACTGAAATACTTCAGTTTCGGTAACCCCTTGCGACACCACTTGCATCTTTGGAAACAAATCTGGTTGCCACTCGAAATTTACAGCTACTAAAATTAAAGGAAAGATTGTTTTGAACTAAAACACTGTAAAGATAATTAGACTGCACAGAGATAATTATATATTTTTAAAAAATTACTGTCGAGCGACATTCATTGGACCACTATACATGGAGTTATGCCATTGGATTCTATCCCGGGAAAGATCAAGACACTTTTCATCAACACCTACCTCTCGAAGATCACTTCTAATATTGTCTTCCCAACGCCCTCTTTCCTCTTGGTTACCCATTACAATAGAATACAAATCTTCGTTCCCCACCCGTCTCCATTCGAATTTGAATTTGTTTACTTCTTTTCCTTCCGTCGTGATTTTCCTATTCATACAACGTTGGGTGATTCATACAGTTTGTAGAGCTCTTCAATAGGCAGGCTCTTCAATTTTCCTGTCATGTCGGCCCATGCATCTTTCTGAAAACCTTATTTTCAAACAGTTGCAATTTACAGCGTGTCTACCACCCTGGAAAACATGGAACACTCAGCGAATTTTATAAATCTGGAAAACTGATGGGATATCTATAATTTATGAGGGGAACTGTCCACAGTTGGTAAGAGTACTGTCCCGCCATGGACTGAGGTCGCGGGTTCTATTCCCACTGCTGATCGGATCCCTTCAGTGTTTAAAATTTCTATTTTAAAGATTTTTTTTTTCACTTGTGACATAACAATAATGCAGAAGATGCTTAGACTGGATGGTGGTGGGGTTAAAACAATGTCTTTGCGTATTGTCTACATGTTCCACTATACTAACAACACATTATAATTGTTTAATGATTGGAAAAAATCATTAGAAACTCAGGGAATTTGAAGTCACAAAATTAGTAGACACCATGAATTTATGTTCCTCTGTCGGGTCCGGGCTCCAACTCTCAAAACTGTAACCACTGCTTGTGCTTGGGGCAAGCACGCACAGATGATGACAAACTAAATTTTCAAAAGGGTTCAATAAATCCCAAACTCGAAAAGAAAATCGGAACCAGTACTCCCCGAACGGCTCCAGGGTTTATAGGGAGGCTGGCCGATACGTTAAATAGGATAGGAGGTGATGAATAAGTAGGCGGGCCTCGTAAAGAAATATGAAGAAAAAGAATAACAATACAACTGTGTTCGAATGGTGACGCGCAGGGTGACGAAACGTCGCGTTCAAAGAC
>JAGDQP010009529.1:0-27973 GCA_022664845.1 Lepisma saccharinum
TATATCATCATATTCAGCCGTTTTCTATCCACTGCTGGATGAAGGCCTCCCCCTTTTCTTTCCACATATCTCGGTCTGCTGATATCCTCATCCATGTAGCTCCTGAAAAACGCTTGATTTCATCTACCCATCTTACATTTGGACGTCGTCTCGGTCGTTTCTTTTCTCTAGGAATCCACTGTAGTACATTTGTCGTCCACCTTCCATCTGTTCGTCTAGCTATGTGACCGGCCCATCTCCACTTCATCTTCTTCGCAGTCTTGATTACATCCTCTACCTTTGTTTGTGCGCGAATCCATTCATTTCTCTTCCTGTCCCTCCTGGTTATTCCTAGCATGCACCTCTCCATTGCTCTTTGTGTGACTCTCAATCTTTGAGTCGTTTGCGCATTCAATGTCCAAGTTTCGCAGCCGTACATCATTACAGGTAAGACACATTGATTATAAACTTTACGCTTCAGACACATTGGAAGTTTGCTTTTGAAAATAAAGTGTAGTCTTCCAAAAGAACTCCACGCCATTTTACATCTTCTATTTATTTCATCAGTCAACTTTGCACTAGATGTTTTAAGCTGGCCTAGGTAAACATACTCATCAACTATGCCTATTGTCTCTCCGTTAATCTTCACTTCCTTCTTTGCAGCATGTTGGTTGAACATTACTTTTGTTTTACATAAGTTCATTTTAAGGCCTATTTTCGAACTCTCGTTACTCAGTTCTTCCATTCTGGTTTGTAGTTCTTCTGCACTTGAAGTAAACAGGACTATATCATCAGGGAACCGTAAATGATGAAGATATTCGCCATTAATTTTAATTCCAACTTCATCCCAGTTTAAATTCTGGAACACTCTCTCCAGGACCGCACAAAACAGTTTCGGAGAAATTGAATCTCCTTGCCTTACCCCTTTTCCAACTTTAAATTTTTCACTGTCTTTATATATATATATATATATATATATATATATATATATATATATATTGTCTCCATTTTTCCTAAGATACCGGTTAGTAATGCAATAATCTTTCCATTTTTCCAAAAAAAAAATATAAAAAGTAAATGGTGTAAGAAAACATCCATATTACAATTTAGACAGTTTGGATTCTTGACGTATGCTTTAGTCTTTACGGAATCAGTCTATCAGAGGCTGATATAAATGGGAAAGTGTCAACAGAAGTAAAAGACTATCATCTGGAAGAAAACATGGGGATGAAAATTCGGAGAAGAAAATAAATGTCTGTATTTACTCTTCCCGAATCAATCTCCAACATTTTTATATTATTATTGAAAGACAACAGAAAATAGTTTGGCATTGATAACTGACTACTTATATGACTTATAATCATATTTTTAAACTGCAATATAACATGTTAAATAAAATTTATCAGAATGAAACTGTCACGAGACTTCTTCTAGTATGAAACAACATCAACAAAAACCTTACCTTAATATTACCGACATTCATGAAAATAAAGCTTATAGTCTCGAGAGGTAAGTTTCAGTCTCGTCTCGAGATATAAGTCTCAGTCTTGGTCCCGTCTCGATTCTTGAAGCTTGTCTCGTTCTCGGTCTTTGTCTCGAATTAGGGATGAGATCGAGACGAGACCTAGACCAGTCTCGGTCTCGATACCATGCCTAGTGAAAATACTACAAGATACGAAAAAATTCACAGTACTCAAATTAAAGAACACAATTTTGGTTCACTTCATTTTTTATTCGGCCCATTGTTTGGCTAGAATTTGCATGTCTCTCCAAATATCGTAATTTAAATTTTTCTTCATTTGGTTCTTTTTTTGTCGTGAACAACAATTATTCTGGAAATAGCTCGAACTATGAATGATTTTTTTTTAAATGCAGACTTGTATACTGCATATTTTCATAAAAAAAAAATAACTTGAAAAGTATATGTAGCGAAGGTGGAGGGTTTAATGCTTGGGGAAAAAAAGTAATAATTTGCTATACTTTAATCACTCGCTCTTCGTTCTTCATAATAGACTGCCTTTTATACATGGAATATTCCTAATAAATATTATAATAAAGATATTTGCAACAATATCTGTATGACTGTCCATTGTATGATAAGCAATATGGTGAGGAGAGAGTGAGTAATGATTGGTGATATGCAAGTGGAAGAAACATCGAGATGAAGAGGGAATCTCCTCTCCCTAAGCATTTAACCCTCCACCTCCCCCAGATATGCTTTTCAGGTTACTTTTTGATTTACAAGTCTACATAAAAAGAATTCATTCATATATCGAGGAATAATTGTTGTTCACGATAAAACAAGAACCAAATGAAGAAAATTTTAAATTACGGTATTTGGAGAGACATGCAAATTCTAGCTAAACAATGGTTCGAAAAAAAAAAATGAAGTGAACCAAAATTGTGTTCTTTAATTTGAGTACTGTGAATTTTTTTCGTATCTTGTACCATTTTCGCGTAAATGTCGAAAAACCGTTATAAATTTATTTTTCTGCTAAGGGTTGAAATTTACATCTTTAAAGCCGGTGATAACTTTGTAACCGTTCGTTCTAGGTGAAAATGGTAATAATGACTCAGAAAGAACAAAAAGGGATCTTTCATTTTGTACTCTTGCAAAATTTCTGTACGGAGCACCGTTTGTAAGAAAAATGCGAAAAAAAAAACTTTTTTGGTGCCATTTTTTTCAAACTTTTGGTGGGAAGTTAAAAATTCGGATTCGGCGACCCAAAAAACATAGGTAAGCCTATTTCCAGAACGACCATGAATTTTTTCCAGGTAAAATCCTATATTACCTGGACTATTTCTTTTTCTTCCTTATCGTTCACATTTCTGAACAGTACAAGACTCCTTCTTACTACTACAGTTTACCCTTTCTTCACTTCGCTTCGAATCTTCTCGCCTGTAATCAGTCTGCCGTAATCTTAAGATTATTTTGAAAAAGGAAATCAATATATTTTAAGGAAATAATTTGAAAATACTTTTTTTTTAGCATCTTTTAAAATTATTATTAAATATTTTCAATTTGTCCATTTCAAAACATCGTTCAATATGTATTTTAAAATGGTTTCAAAATCAAACGATTTCATTGCACTGAAACTTTTTTTTAATGAAAATATTTCTGACATTTTCAATTTTTTATTGGTGGTTAATATTTTCTTTAAAGAATTTTGAAATTATTGATCTAACGTTCTTAATTATGATTTAGAAAGTATTTAATACAAACATTTCTAAAGTATTTAAACATAATTTTCAGATAATTAAAGACAAAGCTAGTATTTTCTCACTACTTGAGAGGTATTAAACCATACATGTGCGAGTACGTTTTCTTCATAAAAACTTAACATCAGCAATAAATTTTTTAAATGCATTGCTTCAGTGTCGTTGTGCGTTGACGTGCTTGTATTCTATTTGTTTTCTCTCCGTAATCGTTTCACACATATCGAATAGCAAGTACTTTTTCTGTTTCTGCTTACCTACGGCCTACATCGGTATTTAAAACAAACCAAAGTCCTACATTTTCATACTGGAAGTAGCGAAATAAACGTCAACACACAAGACTTTCAGCTGCGAGGAGGAAAAGATGGCATGGATAAAACCATTGTTGTGAGCTTCTTTCCACTTACTGTTAGCCCACATTTTGTCTCGGAAGGGAAAGTTCTTAACCAACTTAAAAAAAAAAAAATAACAGTTAAATTCTCTTTGAAGAGATTGCAACATTCACAAGTTTTTACATCTGGTATACGACAGTGATGCCATCTTGCGCTTGGTCAGTGAAGTGTCCTAAACGTGTGTTACAACTTACAAGGCAGCGTAGTGTACTGTGTAGCAATTACTTCAGTGTTGTGTGTCAGTGTCTGCGGTCGTGTGTTTTATTCAGCATCAATACAGGCCCGGTGTGCGGGTGAGAGAGAGAGTGTAGGTCTGTTGACAAAACCTCATCAGCTGGTTGAGTGATCGTTGTTGGGTTGGTTGAACAAAATTTGTGACACATACGATTTGCATTATACAAGTGATTTTGTGCTCTTTAACGTTCCATAGTGATTGCAACGAGATCTGTAATACATAATAATTATTTAGCAGACACACAACAAAAATATTGAAAAACGTTCCACACAAAAAGGATAATCTGGAAACTGTAAGTAGATAGGAACACTTTGTTTATTTTATTTGGAAATAATCTTCAACCTATTTGTGCAATTTGAGTGAAGTAAAGCCCCATGATATAAGATTCTCAAAATAATGCATTTTAAACGAAGTAACCAAATTTATGGTTGAATATCCAGGATTTCCTTTGGGTGGGTAAATGACAACCCGAGTTTGCCTTTGTAAAGTACAAAAATCTCGGAAACCTGAGGGGGAAAAAAATAAAAAAGTAAAGGCAAATCGTAAATGCATCCTTATAGCCTACGTGATTACACGCTTATTAGATCTCACGCATTTAGACTTTCTAATAACTCTTTTAGACTCTCCTGGTGTTTGAGTGTTTTTGCGGACTCTTCTCGAAAAATGGATCTTTTTAATTTCACTTTATGCGTCTGTATCTTAAGAGACGTGGACTGGAAGGGAGCACAAGGGCCTACCCAGAGGAGCATGAATAAAGGGCCTCCATTAAGAACAAGGGGGATGCAAGAGTCTGAATGGCCAGTGAAAATATGACAATAATTTCTTCTAGTCTCTTCTGCGTGTCCCGTCCTTATTTCAAACCCGGAAGGCCTACATTTTGAGCCTATGACGAATTCAACCACATAACTCACGAATAAGTACAATCAAGAACACAAAAAGAAGGTGTTCCTGTAATATTAGGAAGTTCAGGACTTTCAAGAGGGACTAGCACTAGCACTAGCGCCTAGCCGGAAATTTCCAGATATTCGGGTGGCTCAGTCGGGTTCTGTAGACAGAGATAAGCTGACTTCAGATTTAATTTCAGTGACCTGCATTTACTTTATAGTTTTCGTTCCGGTAAGTTTTTGCGTTATGGCATTTTTTTTAGCTATATTCAGCGTATAATGGATGCTAAAACCTAAAGAAAAGCTTAGTTCAAATTTGGATTCATCCACTTCTATTTACACGGCCAACTGTAGTTAGGTGATGCATTTAAAGTACATTTCTTCATTGTACTTTTGTACTATACACACACAATCTGTCAGACAGGCTAGTGCCTCAACGAAAACAGATAAGGCGAAATTTACTTCAGATCTACTCGGTCGTTTTTTTTTTGTTTTTTTTTTATCTGGCGACATCACAAACCTTGAGCACAATATTTTTTTTTATACTATAAGCACTTTTGTGAAAATTGGACTTATCCCATTCAGATATTCAGCATTTTCTTCACTTCCAATGCACATACCAATGGTCAAATCGTCATTGTTCTTACACCTTTTCAAATGGATTTTCTGGAATGCACTCATATAGTGTTAGTTCCCCATTTTTCTTCACAGCAGTTTCAGCTTACATCAAATATTGATGAATCAAACATTTCCCACCAGTACAAAACATTTTGTTGAGATGCTGTTAGATACTGGTCCAATGCTACAAAATTGCTCAAAACGAACGATTCTCTTTATTCAAGATGAGCAGAAAGGCGAAAACGCTCATGTTTTCGTAAAGAATTAAAAAAAAAAATACAATTAATTCTTGTATTGCCGTTGTAGTCTAACGTGATAAGCGTTTTCTAATGTTTTACTGATAGCGCAGTGGTCGGAGCGATCTTGAAGACCGACTATTGTACTACTACGGATACAGGATTTTCCTGAAGGGGAAAGGCGCAGGTGAAATGAAACAGGGACATATTTTCCCACTAACAAGGAAACTGTTTGCTGTGAGACACGAAAATCAGTATGAGACTTCCACAGTGCATTGATGATGTGTTCAAGTGAGCGCTCCTGTAGAGTTACGTTTCGGAGTTTCACGGAACAAGAGTTACAGGACTTCAAAGTTTTCAACACTTCATACATCTGTGTTGAAGTTATGCATTTCCCATTCACTTTTATATAAAAGGTTGCGCTGAAGATAATTTAAATGTTAGATTAAAGTTAATGATGAAGTTGACGTGTTAATTTATTACTCTGATATACCTGCCAAATGCAAATATTATATAAATACAGGGTGACCCAAAGAAAACTTCCAATCCCACTAATATCGTAACCAATTGATTTCCAGGAGGAATCTGGACACACGCCCCTTTTAATTTAAACTAGAATGTGTCATCATGGTCAAGCATTGCATGCTGTCCCACTTTATTGTGGTCTAGTGGTAAAAAGTGAAATGAACCCTCCAACTTCCATCATTAGTATAAAAGAAGTCCTGGAATATCACTATGATAAATTTAAACATGCTCTCTCATGTTTTGTGATCCCATAGTACCCACCCCCTGTGATGAATACGTTAATATCGCGAATTTCATATGAGCATTGTGCAATGAGAATGATAAGCACGTGGGTTCAAACCCCACTGCCAAACATGGTACCTGAAAATGTCCAGAGTTTCTATTAATTTCACGAGTCGAATGTTGAGTTGGTACCACAACTAAAGCCCTACCCGCTAACTTCCACTCAGGCACGAGGTTCGAACCCACGTGCTTCCCCTTCCCAACACAATGCTCATCTGATTCGCAGCATTAACGTATTTATTACAGGATTTGGGTGTTATTGGAACACAAAACATGAGAGACCACGTTTAAATTTATTCGAGGAGTTCTTTTATACTAATGATGACAGTGAGAGTGCTCATAACGTTAAATAATGTAAAATGTTACTTTACCTATCAAGTTTCACTTTACAATATTTGAGATTTGCAAACGAAATTTCCCGCAAGTTTTCAAAGAAACTAGTAAACGATCACATGCTTTTGTAAATAGAATCTAAAGACCATTGACATGATGTGTCACTTGACCCATGTTGTCATTTAAGAAAATTTCACTATTTGACATTAGACCACAATAAAATGGGACAGCATACAATCCTTGACCACGATGACACATTCTCGTTTAAATTAAGAGGGGTGTGTGTCAGGATTCCTCCTGGAAATCAATTGGTTACGAAATTAGCGGGATGGGAAGTTTCCTTTGGGTCACCCTGTATTTATAGAATATTCGCATTTGACAGATAGCAGAGCAATTAATTAACAAATCAACTTCATCAATAACTTTAATCTAACATATTATAAATGATCTTCAGCGCCACCTTTTGTATAAAAGTGAATTGGAAATGCATAACTTCAACACATATGTATGAAGTGTTGCCTACCCATCAGGCGTTCAGAACAAAATTTCGAAAATTTTAAAATCCTGTAACTCGTGTTCCGCGAAACTCCAAAGCGTAGTACTACAGGAGTGTTCATCTGAACATATTCAATACACTTAGGAAGTTTCATACTGATTGTCGTGTCCCACCGGAGACAGTTTCCTTGTAAGTAATAACACCTTCCACTGACGAGCTTGCTCGTCGAGGAAGCTGATCAGCAAGCTCGATAGTGTAAAAGCACCCTTTGAGTAATAGACTACCTCATCATTTCGTCGACAGGTGGTAAGATACTTAGTAAACGAATAAGTTTTAGCTCTTGTGTACATTAGTTTTTATTTTAGGTAATTTGTTTGAAAGTCGATTAACAAATCAACTAGCAAATATTCTTCATGAAATCATCTTGAAGGTATTCAACGCTGCCAGTAGTACGAAGTGTAATTTGGGTTGCATATTTCCCAAGAGGTTTAATCAGCAAATATTTAGTTCTAGTTTCTCTACCTTTTTTTATATCCGGTGCTCAAAATGGAAATTTAGAAATGACGGAATATTTCCGAAACAATAACGTCAGCTATACCGTTTAGAATCGTTTGTTGTTAAAAAGTGCCAGTATAAGAAGAAAAATATAAAGAAGTACCGGCGTATACCGCTCCATTTCGAGCACTGCATATCTTATAAATACCACAATGGAACCACCACCGAAACGTCCACTACAGATCGCAGAAAGTTTCATTAAAATCAGTGCATTAAATCCCAGACAAACATTAAAAAGCATCAGATTGAGAACCTCCAAATTCTTTTTAGAGCTTGTTTAAAATTGCCAAGTGAGTGAGTACTCTAGTAACTCACGCTGCTCGCAACCTTCCTCCGGAGGAATAAATGTTAGTGTAGCTAGACTTTACAGTGGTGCCGTCTCGTCATGCTTTACCACTCTAATAACTTGAAAACTACATCCGCGGGGAACTTTGCATTGTACTTTTGTCTTATAATTTGTAATAAAATATTGTCAACATCGTGGAATTTTTAGTCACCAAGTATACAAAAATTTGGAACTGGATCCGGGGAACACAGAAACCAACACCATGCGTATGCCATTCAGAATGGGTGTCCTTGAATTGACTTTTTCACGTCTATATATTACCTTGAAATATCAGTCCTTCACCTTACTGTTAGTGGCTCTTACAGTACTGGACGTATGGTGAAACATCATTTAAGTATGATAACGTTTAGTGCCAGTAATAACGCTACTCATAAAACTGTCTTTTTTAAACCGTATGCAATGTAAGTTATTCAAAATAGCTATTCGATATACATTAAAACAGGAAGACAGGGAAGAAATCTTTCCTTGCTGAGGAACAGAGAAAATAATGACAGGGTCGCATGTTGCTTGCACGTGAATATGCATTGTTCTTACTTTACCTGAACTCATAACACCTTGCTTCGAACTAATTTAAAATAAAATGTTGTGTTTGGATAAGCCAATATTTATTAACTGAAGGTCCCCTCCTTAGGATCTAATCTTTATACAATGGAGGACAATGACTAACCACCAACGGTTCACCTTGCTCATGGAGCTTCGGGTCATAAACTGGTCTCTGGGCGGAAGGCCCATCATCATCGTGTTATACAGTTTTTACAAATAATTTTAAAATGTAATTTTTGACATTGAGAATGCGACACTGACTGTGATATATTTTGGTTTCTCAAATCCATAATAGACTTCAAATATGTTGTGTGTTTAGTTGGTACTCCTGGTCTGAGTTGAGATATAAGATTTAAGTCAATATTGTATGTCCTGAATGGCGTGCCTATGACAGAAAAACTCCTCAAAAAAGTTAATGAAACTTCAAGGTAGTCTATAAGCGACATGCTAATATCATTATTTCAATATCATTTTAAAACGCACAATGAATGAAAATGTACATTCCTCTCTCAACTCGAAAGACGGCTTATAACTTTGAATTCTTTTTGTTTTTGACTGATTGTGGAAGTGTCTTACTTTGATAATGGTGTTTAATTTCCTACTTCGATAAAATAGTTTTAAATATCGCAGAGTCAGTAAGCGAAAATTGATAATTTGTGTGTGTGTTTTTGTTTGTTTGTTTTCTTTTGATATTGGCATAATCACAGCCTAACCTACTTCTTTTACAATGTAGCACGAGACAATATATATGAGCTCTCTGACAATCAACATGTAGTTAACCATAAATTATCCTGTCGAGAATACTCAAAAAGTAAATGCATATGATTAACTTCGAAGAAAAGAGGAGATTAGTTGATTTTGTAAAAATGTATTAGAAGCTAAGTACCCATTCCTGTGGTATTGCGGACAAGGTCGCGGACTGCTAATCAACATTCGAGGGGTGGTACAGGCTCGACATCTGCTTACGCAAATAATTCTAGCTTAAATTTTCTCTGTGATTTTTATTGAAACCATTGGAATGTCGAAATGGTACACTATGATTCATAGAAAGGCCGAATTCAATGTCCGAACAGTTGCACACTGTAATAACACTGATCTAATACATATGTGGAGAAAGAAACATTGTTCAATTTTTTTGAAGCTGCAAAATTTCTTGTCAACTATTTTCTACGAATCTCAGTATACTTTTAACTAAGGCTAGGGGTCGCTACATTCCCTTTCCTTATTCCATAAACTGAGTAGACGTTATTGACATAGATGGACTGTGGTACTTACATTCTAAAGTCACGAATTTAATCAAGAATAAACTGTTTTGAGAAATATCAACCAGAATTTAAAAGCAGCCGTATCTAGTTGGTAGAGCGTTTAGCTTCGCATTCTGAAGGCCTTGGGATCGAACCCAAAGGACAACCATCCTGACCTAGGATGGTACCTTCAAATATAGTTTCTGGTCATATCCTTCCAACATCTTCTCCATTCCGACCTGATGCAAATATACCTAAAGCCCATAAATACAATTAAAACTCGAAATCATCCAAAGTTTGAAGCAGTGCAGTGGGATGTTGCTCTATCTTAGCAGATATTGTTCCCCTTTTGGCAGCCAGTTATCACTAAATTATCAGTACAAAGTGTTTAGATGATGATACTATTTCAGAGGTTTCCGCTTACTTTCTTGTACAAATGTAACAGGGAACTATCGACGTTTAAAAAATGTCTTTTGCTAACATCAAGGGTAGATTTTAAATTAGGTGACGACATTGAAATACCTCATTAAAAATGCTACTTTTTCCTCTCGATTTTAGCACAGATTTCTCCTCTATGTTAAAAGCACTGTAAACGTAGTCTGGTTGCCTAGAATAAAGTATTTGCAAAGTGTTTATAATGTGATGTAACTATATGAAAATGCATATGCGTACGACGTTCACTCACCATATTCATTCTTACTCATTTCAGCCACTTATAATAGTTACACTAGGTAGAGAATGGCTCTTATTACGTTCAAAATCTTTATTATGAGAATGAAGATCTGCCTCGTGACTCATGAGAAGTGTCCTCGCCTCTTTTACTTGGGAAGTCCTAAAATGGAGCTCTACTGCCAGACATTCTAACGAGGGCCTTCTGAGTTGTACCGGCATGGTACATTGATTTGAGGTCAGTGTCTCTTTCTTGAAAGAAAGAAGTAAAAGAACGTAACTATGATGGAACGTGCTGAAAAGTTAATATTTATGGAAAGCACGTGCAATATGAATACCTTAGATAAATACATATGTTGCTTTGATCGATATCATAATAATTCTTACGTATTCGGCAATTAGACAGTTGAAAAGCAAACTGATCATTCAAAAAGATGTAACCAAGCAGCCGTCCTTTGTTAGTTCTGAGAACAATCCCAGCAGCCGAATACCCTGACAATTTTTTCTAGTTAATTTTCTCAGTCGCATCAGGCAAATGCAGGGATTGTACTTGCAGACCACTCCCAAACCAGGCCCTGACCGACTACCTTGCAATATCTTCTCCCTCACCTTATTCTGGTCTGAACCAGAGTTCCCTAAAGGCCTTTAATAAATTCAAAAAATAAAAAAGGTGAAGCAATTGCTTGGAAATCGAGACTAGAGACAAATAAAGTGAAAACTTTTGTTACAAAATATCCATCACCACCAAAGTTCATGGAGACGGAATTCATCATCAAAGCAAATTTAGCTTTTGGATCTGTTTTCCCTAGGGAACTACGATTGTTCAGTGGTCAATTATTGTCTTAAACTTTTGGGTGATTTCCTTACTAGAAAGAAGTCTCGTGCTAATCCCAATTGGGTTAAAAAAAAGATATTCTGATACATGAGATGAAAATGAATGTTTTATGTGATGAGGAGTAATATTCTAAAGATATTTTACGGTTCTTATCAATTAAAAGAAGGTTTAACAATAACGTTTTTCTGTGAATTGCAAGCGAAATAACCCTGTGACTTTTTATAGAATAATAAAGTGCTTATTAGCGATAATTTTATGATTTGTGAATACAGGTGTAACAGATCACTTCCAAGAAGCAAGGGTCATAAATCATCTAGTCTGGAGTTCGTAAAAAGAAAAAATAAATACTACGGAATACATGAAAAAGACGTGAGAGCAAGAGCTGGGAGAAAAGTAAGTCTTAGTTCTTTGTGCAACACTTTCACTTACTTCTTTTCCCACAAATTAGTGAGAAAGGCTGAAAGTAGTAAGAAGTGAAAAAGATTATCGAGATTGCAAGCAGATAGAAAAAGGGAGAATAGAAAAACTAATAGTTTTGTCCTTTTTAAAAAACTCTAAGTTGTAAATATGTAACCTGGAAACGGGAATTATAGCTTTACAACAGAGAAGTATTGTACGTCTTTGTGTCTACTAACAAGCACACATATTGATGGGGCAGAAAAAAGTGCTATTATTTTTCTTCCATCGTGGTTATAATGTCAAAATATGTGCACATGCAAATTTTGGCAACTCGAGAGCAACTTGATACTTTAGGAAATATCGATGATATAATAGTCAGATTCTTGTTTCTGTAGAGTGAAGAAAAAGTGTAGAAATATCTTTATATTTCTAAAATGCTGAAAGAAATAGAAAGCAAATACATAGTAATTGGTACTGGGTGGAAGACGCTACCTGTTGGAGGGTATGTTCCTCACGGCCGCCATCTTGAAGTCCACGATATTGAGTCTTGATTGGTTTTCTTAAATGGGAAGAGGGTCGTGCAATATGTCATTCTGGACTAGAATTTTACGAGAATGTAAATGTAAATTAAATGCATAAAAATGCATATTGATATGACAATATGATCAGGAACATTTTGTATGCATGTAGGTTTCAATTCCTTCATTTTTTTAAAAAAAGCGCAATGGATGTTTTCAGCCTATTGCATCTGTAGCCTATACTAATGTCACATACCATTATATCTCACAATAATACATTTGCGGAAAAACTGACTTCAGAAATGTGTTTTCCGTAAAATTCTAGCCCAGAATGACATATTACACGACCCCCTTACCATTTATGGAAATCAATCGAGATTCAATATGGCGGACTTCAAGATGGCGGCCGTGAAGAACATACCCTCTAGAAGATATCGCCTTGCACTCGGTACCCATTGCTATGTATTTGTTTTTCATTTCTTTCAGCATTTTACAAATATAAGGGTATTTCTACACTTTTTCTTCACTCTACAGAAACAAGAATCTGACTATTATATCACCAATATCTCCTAAAGTAATTGCTCTCGAGTTGACAAAATTTGCATGTGCACATATTTTGTCATTCTAACCAAGATGGAAGAACCATCTGTATGTTTGCTTGTAAGAAGGCGAACAGCACTACATAAGGTGGAATGATTTTATAATCGAAGTAAATATTGATGGGAGTTGTAAGTAGAGAAATAATCCATCTACTGTATTTCTGGTGGTCATGCCTTCTGAATGATCAATACTCAGACAAATAACGATAGTGCAATTGCCCTAAAATAATAATAATAATTGTTGTTGTTGTTGATGATGATGGTATTCACGGGCTACCGTAAACTAAGTTGGTAGAGCCATAGATAAATAATAAAATTAGATCATCACATGTTATTATTTAGTCTACTGTAGAACGTGACTTCAAATTCAGAAGCTACAGGGCTCGAACCCAACGGATGGTTATCTTGACAGAAGTTTCTCCAGGGTTTTCCTCAGTCATATCGAGCTAATGCCGAGACGCTAACTTCAAACATGGCCCTGACCGACTTCCTTTCTGCCTCCTATGGCCAAGAGACTTCTTAGTGGCCGAGAAGTTAGAGCGCTCGCTTTCTGTGCACGTGATCACGGGTTCAAATCTCTCCTGGGTGAATTGAACGCAGTGATTCGGAGCCCACTTTACCAAAAACTGTAGGTCCCGTCCTTAGAAGTTCACCAGCTCGTTTAGAACGTTAATAACAATTCACTCACTCCTATGACCGAGGTGGGTACTACCCATAAATACCATTTTAATTCAATTATTGTTGTTGCCGTTGCTTCTGGTTCAGCAAACACTAATTGAAATTTAAGTGATTAGAAGGAATAGGCCTATATCTATTTATTTTCTCTGTCTGCATGTAAAACCTGTCACTATGTTGTTCTCTTTATCTTCCGTTCCTCACATTAAGAATTATTTTCCTTACATAAATGAAGAGTGCAGGAAAAGAAGAGGATATGTGCACTTTAGGTCGAAATTGAAATTTTCACACCATCATGCTCCATATCTGAAGTATTCGAATATTGTTTTCCATATGCTAATAGAACAAGGTTGATTTTCTATCGTGATGTATTGATTCTCTTAGTGGTGTAAGAACCCTTTTAAGGCAAGAAAATGTGTTCTCACATGTTGCCATCGAAGTACCAATTGTTACAGCTCCTGCATATAATCTATATACATTGGGGAAAGCACTTTTATACGGATACATGTAAGATGTTTAAAATATTACTTTCATTCTTGTTGAATAAAATATTTACTTTAGCAACTTCAGCTTCCAATTCGAAAGCTTGTTTATTACATCGCACAAGATCCAATAGTGGCAATACCTCGGAACTGTTCAAAAATGTTTCCGACTGTGGCATCAAATAATCGAAGGCTTTCAAATACTGTTTATTATTCCCTGCAAATCTCTCTTAAGTTTTTTATTTTGTATGATCGAATGATGCCTCATTAAATATTTGCTTCAGGAGAATTATTTCATCTTCAGTCATATTCAGAGATTCTTCAACACCAAAATCTTTCAAAGACGGGGGAATCTGCCGAATTCGCTTCAACCGAGGAAAGTCAGAATGTGATACTTTAGTGCATATGTTCTGCCATTTAACTTTGGCTTTAGTAAGAATGTTGTCAAATCCAGACTGTCTTCTTTGCTCCAAAACTGACAGACAAGACCTCACAACCTGAACTGCTTTCCCGAAGTGCATTTCCCTTTTTTGTAATGTATTTTTAGCTGGCTCAAATATTGATAGGATTTGTAGCATTAGAGCGGTAATGAAACAGAATTCTAATGGACAACACTTACTTAAAAGTCCCGTAGCTTCAATAGATAACTCAGGATCTGCACGACCTAATTCCAATCCTTGACAAAAGAACTCCAGAACAGATACTGTATCATCAAAATTCTTTTCAATAATTCTCACTGTTTCAAAGTGTCCAGTTCATCGTTGATCCATCAACCTCTTAAGCTTTGACCTTTGAACATCTGTGACACTCGATATTTTCTTAAAAATCTGTACAGCAACTTGGCTAATTCAAAATAATCCTTCACATTAGGGATCGCTGAACATACGTCATTCAGTTATAAACAAGACATAGGCCTACAGTTTCACCAATATATCATATTGTTTTGCCATCAAACAGCATTCTATCTTTCCAAAAAGCTACTTTTTTATGCTGGTTATGATTACGGACACAACACCTTCTAACGAACGGGACCCTCTGTGTTGCGGTCCTGTTTTGCATGTTCAGTGTAACCTACTGAGATTCGAAAGGACAGCTGAACAAAATATAAGATCATAATTTAATTCAGAATACACTACATGATAGAATTTATTCTAAAAGCTTTTGTCAATCAAACCACGCGTAGTGTAATATCAGTGAATAATATTGAGATTAGGTTAACAATCTCAGGTTAGGTTAAAAGGATTACTTAGGCTTTGTCCCTTTGTGCCCTCTAACTTCAACTTTTACCCAATATTGAGCCCCGAAATGACGAATACTAGGGCCGATTGAAAAACGATATTTCAAAACTAATAAAACTTATATATGTACGGTTTTATTAAAACATTTCAAGCAATTTGTGTTGATCTGTCACTTAGGGGGGCCCGAGTAAATTTGGGGGGGCGACCCCCGTGGCTCCCCCGTAGCTATGGGCCTGCTTTTATGTATTACGATTTGAATAATAACAAGGAGTCCCTTCTTTCCCTGTTTTTCCTGCACGTGCACAATTTTTTCCTTATGAAAATTCCTTTGGTCAGTTTTTCTATTATTGTTATTATATCGATAGTAAGCCATTGTTGTAATTCAAACTTTGTACCAAGTTGACTACTTTATAAAGAACTACAAAATAAATTTCAACCACCTGTAAAATTTACTTTCGTACCTGTACCGTTTTAAAATTAAAACTTTGAATTCGGACACTTGCTTAAATAATTGACATATCGCTTCTTTCCCTTGGAGGAATAAGATAGAAGGAGACGCCCAAGCGTACCCCTACTTCGAAAATAAATTGAAGCCGAAAATGGCCGCCGCCCCGGCTGTATGTATCGCGGTCCGCCATATTGCGTATGGAAGAAAATTGAAGTATTGCATTCACAGACATGCAAATAATCAGATCACTCTTGGTGCTTTTATGAGAGTTTAAAAATGGTATTGAGTTGTGTCGCTTTCGGATGTATCAACAGATACAATAAAAAAGGTCTCAATGTCACATTTCACAGGTGAGTGTTAGAGAAAACTTCTGTCGAAATATAAAATGTTGATATAAATTGATGGCATGGAGACAATTAAAAGTGCTTTTCTATGCTTTTCATTATGCCGTCAATATGTTAATTAGAGAATTTAAAGACAAGGATTGCTGTTCTATTTTTCTCATAGGGTTTAAATAATTACAAGAAAACTGACTAAAGCAAATGTCAGTAGTATTCATTATATTTCATGCACTTTGGGGAATTGTTTTTCGTTACGCAGCGTTCGATGTTCACTGGAAGTTTTGTTTACCCCTTTATGTTGATCTATACAATATTTTATAAGCACTAACAAATTATCTGTGTATGTTTGTATTCTTTAACCATAATACCAAACCTTCAGGTGTAAATTAAATGTGATTACAATTCAATAATGTGATTTATAGGGTGGCCGTATCAATGTTTGACCAAATAAGGAAAATTTCAACTCGAAGCAAGAACTGACGTTTATATAATAGAAAAAAATATACGAAACAAACCCTAAGACCATGCAGAATAAATCAAAGAAAAAGTAGCTCACATTTATTTCATTTAACACAACAGACAAATATATTGCTGAAGGTGTAGTTGCACCAGTAGTTGACCAGTTGTAGTAGCCAATTGCGAACTACGATTGTTGCAGTGTAGATCATTGATTCTATTTACTGTAGGATTATTTGATTCAAGGAACAACGAAGGAATGCAATAATTAATTATTTCACTGTACCTTCTACTTGATATGCACGGATATCTTCTGTCCTCTTATTATGCGCTCTGCTCTCTTCCAAATGCCCTTTACATTTTTTATTTGATTTTGGAGTACTGTATTTCCTGATTGCACAGCATTTGGAGACTACACTATTAAACCTTATGGAAGTATAAAACGCACTGTGTTTACTACTATATCCAATAGAAACTATTATTATTGTTTGTCTCCCTTAGTCAACCACTGGCGACTGGTCCATTACTGGTACGGTCACCATGTAGCTTCGCATGTCATAGACCAGGTGAATGAGAGAATAAATTGTAACAAAACTTTTCGAAATGAACACTTTATGCTTTCTGAATCTTAGAAGCACTGTTATAAACATATGTATCTTACATGATGTATGTTTACATGATTCAAGGGGTAAATTGTAATTTATGGTAGTCAAGAAATTTAAAAATTATAGCTATGGAGCTATTTAGGTCACTTGCGGCCATTAAGGATTGCTCGGTGCACATATTTAAGAGGCTATCCCTTCTCGCACGTCTCGATAAAGTCGATATCGCACGGGAGGAAATTCATGCATAGATACAAAATAATGCTGAGTAAGCGAAGGTGGGTTAATTAAAGCCAGATTATGTCTCATGGATTGCATCTTGCTATTGCCTTATCAGACACATTCTAATTCCCGCCCTTCTGCTACCGTAGAGTTCCCTCTTCACTGGTCTTTCTGCTTTATTCTCCATTAATTCGAGACGGCAATGCTTAAACTTTTCAATATTAACGAATTCCAAAAATTTTACCTATTATTTTACCCCTCTACGGAATTTAATCTGGAATTTATCTAAGTTACAGTCTAGGCATTTCTTTCTGGTTTAGAATTTTTTAATGATATATATACAAGTTAAACCTACGAATAGTGAGGATAATGCAAGTAATAAGTGAAGGAAAATTTAAAAGAACTGGGAAGACCGCTGGACAAGGTGAACCAAGGGTGAATTGTCATTACCTTCCTCTGGATCAGAAGTGAAGAAAAAAGAGGAACATCCACTCCCTGAACGGATTTTGAACTCATAAAGCTGTGTCGGCCGCGTTCGCAGAAGAATTCCTTAATGAGCACATCTACCTATGTCTTACGCATTTAACGGCTACATATGTCAATATTTTTCATTGTGCAGTGTTTATTCTGCTAGATTTTTTCATTCAACCGCACCTGGAGCTAATTAAAATGTTGCATAAAAAATAAATGTAAGTATCCTAACATGATATAGATTTCATATAAATATTATCTGTTTGGTGTACATAAAACAATAGGGAATTCGTGGTTTTCTTCCATACGCAAGATGGCGGATGGCCGCACTGGACGATTGACGGGCAGCCATTTTCAGCTTCAAAATTTGGCAGCTTGGGCGTCTCCTTCTATCTAATTCCTCCATGTTCTTCTTTCCCTGTATTCTTCACATGTTATATGTGTATTTCCGGATATTTCATCACACCGTAACTATTATTTAAAAGAAATACATGGGAAACTAAAGCAGTAAATATATGCCGGTTAGCTTCCGTCAAAAGGAATTGCCGTCGTGGGAACAGTTTTTTGCATTTTTTTTCTTGAAACAAACAAGGAAAAAAAAAAACTCAAATATTTACATATGTCACAACATGTTCTTCAAGACGATGTATTGCAACCTACAAGAAGAGTTTCTCAAGTGTAATACGACGATTTCAATCATATTGCGTAGATCTGTAGAGCATTAAAAGAGAAAAGAACTTACTTTACTTTATATCGGAAATGACCTTTAAAGACTCAAAGAAGGGTGTAAAAGTGAGGAATGAAATAAAGCTTAGTAAAATACCTCTAGAGTCTAGAATGAGAAAATATAGCGATGAATGAAAACTATTAATACATTATAATCAATTCCATGGTACGAGGGTCACTAGGAAAGTTTTGAGATGTGGCCAACTCGAACGTAGGAAGTGAAATGTTTTTTCGTCGTAAGGAACACCCCTCCGTTGTAAGTGGACTCAACCAGTTTCACAATAATCACGCCATTTGTTACGAAGAGCAGGGTTGCCAAGTGGCTGCATTTGTCATCAGTTGAGTTTCAGCCATGAAGTTGGAAAAGAAAGATTTTCGAGCAATGATTTTGTACGACCAAAAAAGTGGTTTAGATGAATTGAAGTCCCTTGAACGCTTGTCTCGTGCATTCGGGGACAATGCACCATCACATGCCACAGTTTTTCGCTGGTTTGCAGAATTTAAATGGGGCCGGCCCTCGCTCGACGATGAGGGGCGCACTGGGAGGCCGTCCACAGTTCTTACGGAAGAAAACGCTGCTATGGAGAAGATGCACGAGTGACCTACAGTAACATTGAGTGTGCCCTTGGGATTAGTTCGCCGAGTGTTTCAAACATTCTTCACAAACAATTGCGTGCGAGGAAGGTTTCGTCACGTTGGGTGCCCCATAACTTGACAGATGCCCAGAAGCAGACTCGTGTGGAATGGTGCCAAGACATGCTCCATAACTTTAACTATGGTGACTCTAGGAGGGTGTCAAACATAGTTAGTGGTGACGAAACGTGGATATACCAATTTGATCCCGATACAAAGTGCCAATCGTCTGTCTGGTTGTTTCCTGGCGAAGCAGCACCCATGAAAGTCAAGATGTCAAGAAGCGTTGGCAACAAAATGGTGGCAACACTTTTCTCACGAAGTGAACATGTGGCCACGATTACTTTGGAAAATCAACGAACTGTTACAGCGAGATGGTACATAGGTGTTTGTCTTCCAGAAGTGTTCCAGAAAATCCAGGAGAGACTACCCAGAACTGGCTTGCGGGGAATCATACTTCACCACGACAATGCCTCTGCACATTCAGCGAACCTCACAATTGAATTCACTGAGGACAGTTCTGTAAAACTTCTTACCCATCCACCCTAAAGTCCTGACTTGGCACCGTGTGACTTTTTTTTGTTTCCTACGGTGAAGGAGAAACTTCGTGGAAGTCGCTTTCCTTTCCCTGAAGATGTTGTCAGTGAGTACGAGGAGCAGTTAAGTGCAGTGCCTGAAACAGAGTGGCGCCAGTGCTTCCAGAATTCGTTCAGAGGGATGAGACTTTGGAGTGTCAGGGAGAATACTTCGAAAAGATGTAATAGTTGGAATAAAGTTTTGCATGCTCAGAGATCCATGTCTCAAAACTTTCCTAGTGACCCTCGTATACCCATCGTCTCCATTTAGCGGTAAAGAACAATACAAAATAAATTATATGAGCTTTAGCTTTTTCCTAGACTTTGACGAGGATTCAAAATACGAGTACACAGCAAAAATACTCGTGTAAACCACTCAGTTTTAATACAATGCAGAATTCACACAATGGCTAGCACATTTGGGTGTTAATTTAACTCACAGGGTCAGCTGTTACAGGTTAACTTTGGTCTTCGGTATAGTTTTAACACAGAGTCTGTGTTAAATTCAGTTCGATTATGAATTTACCCTCCTAATCCAACACTTTTGCGTAAAAGATTAAAAGACTATTACACCAGTTTTTGTTGTTTCTCACGTATAAATCGAATTGTTCAAGATTCCTTGAAAAGGACTAGAACCAGTAATCTTTGGTTTTCAGATCCAGTGTTTCCAACATATCAGGTTTTGTAGGAAGCGTCTGTTATTGAAATATATTTGCTCTGGTTGAACTATTTGTCATCACTTGGAAATTAAGTTTTATTCAGTTGAGGGCTTCACGGAAAATCCATGGTAGAGGACAAAATGGAAGTTTTAAGACATTAAAACTTTATTTTTTAAAAGAAAAATACATCTGTTAGATCTCGTATTAAATTTATAAATTATTTACAGGAAGAGTGTGATTCACATGCAGAACAACAGTCAAGTCCATCCAAAACGTTTTTTTTCTACAGTTTTTAGAGGTCTGTGCAAAGATCTTTTAATCACTAAATCAACCCTAATTTTTTGCGCCGACAGAAAAGAAACACACACACACATTAGATTTTCTCTCCGATGATATAGTGTGAAAACGTTAGGAACAAAAATATAATTGACTAAGTGACTGAGATGTATAGCCTTATTGTGAGAGGATACACGATAGAAATTTTGTAGCTACCCTACTTCACACTCAATGATACTACTACAATTATTGGTCAAATTCCATTTTATTCAAAGTGACCTCATGACATAAGTAAAATAATATTTTGACATTTTTTTTTACAATAATGATAAAAACAAGAAACATTAATATTTGTAATCTCAGACACTAATATGTGCTGTGTTTGCTCTCAACTTATTAAGTAAATTGTAAAGTCCTGGTACTAGTTGTTCGGTTCAATTGATTGAGAAAATAGTGCCACAGTCTCAGTAGCTTGATCCATTACTACAGTGCTAAAATGACAATACAGTGATACAGTGCAATTAGCAGAATCCATTAGTGCAAAGTTAAAAGAACAAATGAAGGTGAGCACAACATGCTACACTACCAGTTAAATGATTCAACTAAAAAAAAAAACAATATAGTGACTTCTAATGTATTTTATTTTAACTCATGGTAAGCTAAAGGTATCTAGTTAATACAGGACAGAACATCTCGTAATTGACAGAATACCTTTAGCTTACTATGAGTTTTAACAGGTTGATGTGAATCGTACTTCAGCGAAAACTTGGCATTGAACTGTTCCAAGAAATTAACGGACTACTTTGGCCCAAGGTTTAGAGTTTTCCCTTGATCATAATGTTTTGTTATAATGTATACCCTCGCCGCCTATGGTCTGCGTTGTACAGGGAGAGAGTCTCTCGCCATTTTGATATATTTCTTTAGCGAGGTTTTATTCGAAGGTGCAGATCCTCTTCCTGCTGTTACCGTACTATACAATGCCATCGACCGATTTGGTTCAGCTAGACTACATCAATTGAGGAAAACATCTTGAGCTTGTAGGTGGAGTAACTCTGGCATTGTTGGTTAGCAATCTCTATCACTGACAACTCAAGCTGTCTGAATCCGAACATTAAGCTATTTCTTAGGAACTGGTTCTATTGTTGCAACCAAAACATGAAATGAAATCCGTAATTGATATGTAACAATCCATCAAATCAATATAATAAATATGATATAAAACAAAAATGTGAAAATTAACAATTGCTTAGGTCTATCTATTCTATCTGAATAAAGTGCGTTTATTCTCACTATAAGTGATAGGGTTTGTACTTGTTTTTGGTGAATATATTTCATGAATACCTGTAATTGGCGTTGCCTTTATTAGCTATTCGTCTTCAAATTGACGAATATTTATTATGCTTTATGCTTTGTTATGTTGCTATAACATATTCGCAGCTAAAATGCACTCGATGGATGTACTTGTAAAAGAAATATATTATTGTTTCGAGTATTATATTTTATAGGATTGGGGCTTAAGTTAGTTCTGTTATACGACATATATCGTTAGTGTAATTTATCAGGGTACAATGATGATACAAAAAGTGGTCGTAGATATACTGTGACACACCAAAACTGGTTGCGGTACAGGGAGTGAGTGCCTGTCGTTGAAATCGGCATATCCTGTTGAATCGTAGTAATGATAATGAGTGAAAGATAAGAGACTTGCTTAGAAGTCATCATACCAAGTTTTGTTGGAATCGATTCAGTTGTTCTCACATGGTGCGCGTACACGAGTTCATTAATAGATTTTCATAAGCATGAAAATCGTAATTGGCTTAACATTTTAGTGTGACTAAAACCTTGAGAGTAATGATTGTATGATTCTGTCAGGTTTGGATCGAATCGGTTGACCAGTTCTCAAGTGATGCACGATAATATTTGCATAATAATTGAGTCTCGTTATTATGCAAACGGTAAACGGTGTTCAGGGGTAACGTCTTCTCTTATCATGCAAAATTTGTTTGCAATGTGTTCTGCACCTTATTAGTGATCTTTTGTTTTCGTATTGGGGATGAAAAAGAGTAATTTGGACCAAATCTACATGGAAATATGACCGAATTTCAAGAAGAATCTAAATTTGTATTCTGAAAAATTGTGTTTTCGCATACGAAGCGTGTCTTAACGAATTCGAAAAGAATGTAGCAGTAGTAGTAGTACTTCTCATATCATTCTACGAAACTTCAGAAGAAAAAAGAAAGAAAGAACGAAAGAAGTGCAAATTTTGAGTCATAATACACAAGGCATTCCCACAGGAAATAAATTACGAATATGTGGTAATTAGGGTGTTGACCCAGTTTACGTAAGTAGATAAAGTTGCCTCAGAACTGCAAGTTCCCATGTTGCAATGCTATGAGTTACTTGGTAATTATTCATGTACTTGGTAGTTATGTTGGTAATATACACGCCAAATAAGAATTCGTGGTTCGCGATATCTTGGGCTTACTCCATGGTAACATTAGATGTCTGTTTGGTGGTGACCAATGATTCACCTCAAAGAGAAATCTGCCTAATCGGAACTAGGTTCACGCGGTATGTCACATTGGATTAAAGCTGGTTACACGGTTTCTGCATTTTAGAGTAAAAAAAAAAAATATTCCAATCAAACATTTAGAAACGTGATTGTGTTTTGTAGGAATATTTATCACGTGAACAATTACCTCGCGAGCCGAAATTCAAAAGGATAGATATGACGTTATGAGGATGACACGTACAATTCAAAATGGGGTCAAAAATATTACGTTAAACATGTTTTCACCGCAGGGTGCGAAATCGTCCGAATAGCATTATGGTAAAGCGCTTGAATCTTTTCTACCCACCTTAAGATGCTTACTTTTTCCATGTTGGAAGTGATGTTAATTAAGTATTGTATTACGGACGAGTAGGAATTGGAATTTGAGGGTAGTCTTAACAAGGGTACATAGATATTTTCGCCTTGTTTCTATGTTGTTATTGATTAACTCTGAAGTCATTTAGATAATTGATAATAAACACAATCACCATTTTTGTGATGATTTTGATATTAAAAATCATTGATTTTATAATAACGATGACGAAGAAATGCATTTCACTCAGAACGCAGTGGTATGGGTGCACAAGACAAATGCAGTTATCTTTTCGCACGGGCAGCTATCTGTGATGGAAATAGTGGAAGCTCATTAGAGTAAGATTATCACTGTTGTTATGATTTTTCGCCTTCATGTTTATAATGCTCGGAAACAGTTTAGTGTGTTTTACTTCTCGAATGTGTAATTTGTTGTTGATGTTGAGAATCGTTGCTGCACACACTATATCACATGTTTAAATTTAAGTATTCATTAAAAAAAAAACAGCTTCTTTTGTCAGTTATTTATTACCCTTAGGCAATTCGAACATTACGACAATCAGATATTGATAAGTTTAGTTTGTAAGTTTTTTGGTTCTTAATATTTATACCGGAAAGTAATGTTGAAAAACATTTTATGGTAAAAAGTAATCAGTGTTTCTTTTCCTCTTTCGTTTGTTTCAAGTCTGTCATGCAAGACATCTAACTGATTCAGTCGTAACATACACATTTTATATTATAGTCGTAAAATATCCACTTACATTTGAATCAAATTTATAAATTATTCTTCACGTGAAACAAGTATGTCAAACTACGATAATTTTAATGTTTGAAACTCACAAGAAAGTAATTCATGTATTAGTAATTGAACGTATGATTCATAAATACTACCACGTTTTAAATTTATAAATGTTTGAATATCCGAATGTTGTTTAAAATTAGTACGTTTTCTACCAAATGCACAGTCCAACATTCTTATATTTTACATTTTCTTCTGTGAAGAATAGAATGCCTGTTGATGATGTGTAAAATCCGTTCGTTTTCCTTGTGTCTACATAGTAGTATAATTTCCCTTTAACGATATAAACCTTTAGTTCACTTGAGCAAAGTAGATACTCGATAGCATCCAATTCACTTTCGTATGTAGTATTGTTTCTCTAAGAATCCAAATATCTACAATGGCTATTAACGTTTGAACAAAAACGATACCACTTGGTGTACGATCTGAACACTATGGATTTAGTATTTCAGATTCGATGTGTCTCCATTATATTTTCATGCTACCCCACACCAATAATTACAATATTGCTTGTTGATGGACATTTTAAGCTGAGATCTCACTTTTGACTACATTATGTATAATAATTCCGGTAAGCTTAGAATTAATCTTTGGTTGTGTTGTAGTTTATTTATTTTAAGCTTAGGGTTTACGTGATTATTATGCAGGCACCATTAATTTTATTTAATTATTGTTAGTTTGTGTCTTGAATTACACTAGATAGTTTACGTACATTAGGTCCCTCTCTTGAAGCACCAAACTAGTATCATGTGTTGATTTGAATACCTTTACAAAGCTCACCTAGAAATTATTACACTCTGTAAAAATTAAAAAGCAAAACAAACGAAAAACATATCTATAAAAAACATATTGTATGCATCCACGCACACGCCTAAAGATACATAAACATTCATTCACATATACAGAAAATACGTACCAGGAGAGTATAATACCATATAAAAGTGTTTGCAGTGAGTATTTTACCAGTTTTTTTAATATGAATGACTGCGGTATCCAGAGGCGGCGTTAGGTGAGCGCGGGGCCTAGGGCAATAATGACCCCGCGGGGCCAAAGTACAAGTAAAAATCGATTAGCGCTGAAATGTTACATCTAAAGCCGATAGAGCAGTAAGCAACTTCCCCCTAAATGCTTGCTCTCAATTCTTCCTTTCATTCCTAACCCTAAATTTATTACTAAAAATTATCTTTTTTAATGAACAACGGTTTCTTATGAAAAAAGGGGGCATCTTTTCCCCTTGCTTCTTTATTCATTTCCATTTCACATGGAAACTATACAAACTAGTTTATTTGTAAACCTTTTTTTACAAATCAACTTTTATATCATTGAGTAAGAAAAATATCAACTCGGAACGCGGGGTCTCCCTAAGCGCGGGGCCTGGGGCGGTTGCCCCAGTTGCCACCCCCAAACGCCGCCTCTGGCGGTATCATTGAAATGTTAAGACATCGCTGATATTACTTATAGCAATCTTTCGGGGTATTTGTTCTGTATTTGTTTGATAAGGCCCGATGATTGGTTTGTTAGCTTTCCTGCTAACAGTAACACCATCTGGGGATCTTTTCGACTTTTGTTGTATATAAAAAGGAAATATCCCCTGACGATTTTAGCACGAAGGCTAATGAAACGATCGTCGGTGTTATGAAGTAAATACACAACAAATATCCTGAAAGAGATTTTAATATGTCAGAAATATGTTTCTAATTTTGTTTTCATAGAGCTTCGTAAGCTTACTTCTAGAATGAGAATCCAATAATTTAGTTTAAATGTTTTTGTTAAAGAACCTCTGATTTCAATCGTTTTAACGTCCACAATGAGTTTGCGGAAGAATTCTGTCATGCGTCTGTTACAACTAATGATGAATATCCGCATTTTTAGTTGGATTCAAATGGATCCCTTGTGTAGTCACAATCAAATTATCCTGAAAGGTAAATACAAATGTATTGGGGTAGCATAGCAGCATCGTAAAGGAACGCTGTTTGAGACAACGAGGGAACTTCTTGCACGGTGAAAGGATGCAGTACTTTACATTTTAAAAACGTTCTTTACTGACCTGAATTGAGTCAATTTTTTGTCACTTTTTGTAAACTTTTTCACTTCTATCCGGTCACTACATGGAACTTTTTGTACATTTTATCACATGTCAAATGTATCCTACCAACACTGCGGGAGTGGGATAAATCTCTGTTATTTTGACAACAGCCTATTGCTTTAACCAACTCTACGAACAACAAAATAAATTAATTAGCTTCTTCCTTACTAAAGAAGTTCAATGAAAAAATTAGAAATTCGGAGTTGATGAGGACGATTGTAAACCAAATGTGTACAGGAACGGTTCCAGAAAATTTAACAAGAACATACTCCGAGTTCACGCCTCGAATTTTGATGAAACTTTCACAGTTGACAGTATTCGACGTTTAAGGAAATTGGGCGAAGTCCTAAGTTTCGCAATCATTTCTAGTCACAACTAAATGATTTGAAAGTTGCGTGATTTCCCTATTGAAGATTAAGGAAAAGTCATCACTTAACAACTTAACAGAGCTGTGCACGGCGAAATTGGACATGATAGAAACATATTAATTCTAAATGCAACCATCTTGGTGCGTGTATCAACTGATAGTCACCATCTTGTATTCTATTCATTTAATAAATTGTAGTGGGGTTATGTGCTACATGAAATCAGGCTAACCGTTTACGGGGTTTACTGTTGTGTTTTTAACCTAACTTTAATCTTTGAGAAGCTAGCAGTGAATCTAATCTATTTATCTTTGTCCATGAGCGAGAAAACAAGGCTTACTGCTCAAATGCGTGTATGATGTATTGATAATGCTTTTTCTTGGTATATTTTTCACTGGCAGAACATTTGTTGCTGAAGGATATTTGGAATTGCTACGTGAATTGTTTTCTTCATCGTTGCGTACGGAGAATAATATTATTTTCACAGTTAAAAACAAAAAAACATAATGAAGCACCACGCCACTCTGAAAATATTGTTATAGAATTGCCTGATGTTCACTTGACAAGTAGATGGATTGGTAAACGTGGACCTATTCAAAGACTTCCATGATCTCTACGATAACATCACTAGATTTTTATCTTCGAATAAATTTAAAGGCAATCGTGCATGCTGTGAAGATCCTTGATATTGACCAAATCAGGAAACGTGTACTTACTGCTTGCGATGCTCTCATGCCTGATCCGTTCGACGTTGTATTGTTAACTACGATTGTCTCTACAGAAACATGGACAAACCATTGAGCACATATAGAAAATGCATTCTAGAAGAAAGCATAAAAATAACATAAGAATATGGAAAATTAGAAATGATAAAATCACTACGTTATCCTTTTTATTTGCAAATAAATATTGGTTGAAAAAAGTCCCAATAAGGTGTCTAAACGTCTCGATATAAATGAAATCATAAAGGATAATGGAACATAATAAATATCACATTGAGCACATTTTGGGATTGTGAAGAGCTTCATAACTTCTCACGGGTTAAAGTTAAGTTGAAAATAAGTATGGCATTGCGTTCTTAAAACTTTAGCCTAATTTCACGTATCATTATGACCCCATTCCGATAACTACGTACTGATCTATTTATCTATC